>JAPVLO010001251.1:0-125964 GCA_027257055.1 Cephalopachus bancanus | reverse complement strand
GGATGGCACACTGCTTGCACTACACGGTGGGCTTACGCTGTCATGTTATTCCATGGAGTGTGGTTATCTACATGCTAGTCTGTCTCTCCTTTATACAGTGAGGCACCAACAGCCCGTGCACCATTCATCAAGGCATCCTCAGCACTAAATCAGAGTAACTGCCATAGAGGCATCTGTGATACTGGATGGAATGAAGTTGGCCTGAAGGTGGGAAGACAGGATGAGAAAGATTCTGCCACAACGAGGGGCATGTTGTGTGTGTGGTGAGCATGCCTGTGCAGGCAGTGGTGAATGGATATTTCTACCATCTCTGCTGTTATGAACGTAGAGAGTGAAGGCAGGTGTGGGTGGGGTGGGGAAGTCACAAAGCAGGACAGCCTGACTGGACCCACAACAGGCATCCCGGGGGCTCTGGGCCCCCCCTTTTTGAGTTAGAGTCTCACTCCATTACTCAGGCTGTAGTGCAGTGGCACACTCACGGTCACCCCAGCATAGATCCACTGGCTCTGGAGATCCTTCTGCCTCAGTCTTCCAAATAGCTGAAACTATAGGTGTGCGCTACCATGCCTGGCTAATTTTTTGATTTATTGTAGAAACAAGGTCTCACCCGAGCTGGTCTCAAACACATGGACTCAGGCAATCCACTTGCCTCAGTCTCCCAAAGTGCTGGGATTACAGGCTGAGCCACTGAACCCAGCTGACTCTGGCTCTTACTGCATCAGGCTTTGCCCAAACTGACGCAGCCCACTGGATATTCAAGCTTCTGCTCAGTGAGATCCTGAAGAGAGGTGAGGCTATGCAGTTATCCTTGAGGTACTTAGCCAAAGAGACCCCAGGAAGACTTCTGATTCAGCCTACTGCCCCTATAGATGGGCAAAACAACTTAGCACTGGGCTCTTTCCAAAGCCTCCCAGCCTGGTGATGCTGTCCACGGAACCAGGAAGGTCAGAAGAACCAAGAGGGGCTGGTGGGCCTGCCTTGCTGCGGCTGGAGAGCCCCGCCCGGTAAGAGGGGACCCTGGGTGGCACTCAGGGAGGGGACTGTGGACCCAAGGCAGGTCTGAGTTTCAGGGAGTTCAAATCTTATCAGCTTTGAGGGAACACTCTCTAGGAGAAAGAATATACAATCACACACAGAAAAGGAGGTACGGGCCCTTGGAAAGAGCCCATCCAAGGAAGAGTCTGAATCTTACACTTCATGAGCTTCAAAATAAATTAAACTGATAAGAAATAGGAAGGCCAGGAGTGAAGGTTGACATCTGTAATCCCAGCACTTTAGGAGGCCAAGGTGGGAGGATTGCTTAAGCCCAGGAGTTCGAGACCAGCCTGAGCAATATAGTGAGACCAAGTCTCTACTAAAAATTAAAAATTAGCCAGGGGTGGTAGTACACAGCTGTAGTCCTAGCTACCTGGGAGGTTGAGGCTGGGGGATTACCTGAGCTTAGGAGGTCGAGGCTGTGTTGAACCATGATTGTGCCACTACACTCCAGCCTGGATGACAGTGAGACTGACTCACAAAAAAAAAAAAAAAAGGAATAAATGAAGAAAGGAAGGGAGGAAGGAGGGAAAAAATGAGAGGAAGGAAGAAAGGGAAGGAAGGGGAGGAAGAAAGAAAGGAAGGAAGGTAGGAGGAAGGAAAGAATGGAAGGAAGGAAGGAAAGGAAGAACAGAAGGAAGAAAGGAAAGAAAGAATAGGAAGAAGGAGGGAGGAAGGAAGGAAGGAAAAGGAATAAACAAAAGTGGGTGTGTACTTGTTTCCCATGTATCAGCTGCTGTGCCAAAGTACCACAGATCGGGTGGGTTAAAACACCAGACGTTTCTTCTCTTGCAGTGCCAAGGCTGCATGTCTGGAGTCAGGGTGCTGGCTGGACCTGCTGCCTCTGATGGTCATAGGGGAATCCTTCCTTGCCTTTGTCTAGCCTCTGCAGTCTTTGGGGTTCCTCGGCCTGCCGCTGCATCACCCAATCTCTGCCTTCAGTGTCCCACTGCGTTTTCACTGTCTGTCTGTGTTTATATGGCGGTCCTTTTTTTCTTGAGTCAGGGTGTCACTCTGTCGCCAAGCTAGAGTCTGTGGGAGCAAAGACACCCTCAGCAAAGGTGAAGCAGCAGTGGGGAGTTCAAGGAGATTCTGTTTTCGTGCAGAGGCATGATCTCACTGAAGCCTGGGCTCAGGAGATCCTCCAGCCTCAGCCTCCTGAATAGATAGGACTACAGGCACACACCACCATGCCCAGCTAATTTTTTTATTTTTTGTAGAGATGAGGTCTCACTATGTTGCCCAGGCTGGTCTCAAACTCCCAGGCTCAAGTGATTCTCCTGTCTTGGCCTTCCAAAGTGCTGGGATTATAGGTGTGAGCCACTGTGCCCGGCCTTGGCTGTCCTCTCATAAGGATAGCAGTCATATTGGATTAGGCGCTCACTCCACTCCACCATGACCTCATCTTCACTAATTACATCTGTAACAATCCTATTTCCAAACAAGGTCACATTCTGAGGAACTGAGGTAAGGACATCAATCTCTCTCTCTCTCTCTCTCTCTCTCTCTCTCTCAATCTCTCTTTTTCTTTCACTGTACATACAAGGAAATTTTACTTGTCAACTTAAGTAAAAAAGCAAATTTTAAGAAGAATAAAATATGGAACATTTCACACATTTGCATGTCATCCTTGCTCAGGGACCATGGTAATCTTCTCTGTGTCATTCCAATTTAGTATCTGTGCTGCCAAAGAGCACGTATTTCTCTTTTGAGGAGAACACAATTCAACCCCTCTTAGGTGGCAGGAGGAGAGGGGACAGTGATGACAGTGGTGGCAGCAGCGGACCATTCTGGAACCTCAGGGTAGGGAGGTCCCATTGCTACCCCGCTGGGCACTCTGGGCAAGGACACGGTCCACCCCTTCCCCAGGCCACTGGGGAAAACAGAATTTCCTCAAACTCCCCGCTGCTGCTCCACCTTTCCTGAGGGTGTCTTTGCTCCCAGAGACTCTAGCATCAGCAGCTCATCCCAGAGAGCCTTGGGATCTTCACCCAGAGTCACCACACTGTCCCCATGAATGTGTGCCATGTATGTGCCAGAGTGAGGCCCATGGAGCACAGTGCGGAGAAGCTCTGATCCTCTTGCCTGAGAGCTCACAGCTTGGACAACACTGCAGGGAAGATCTGCCCACAGAACACTGCCATGCTTCCAGAGTCACAGAGCCACGAAGGGCGATTCCCAAGGGCTAACCAAGTTCTATGGAAGGGCAGATGGCTAGGCAGCTAAAGCGGCAGGTGCTGTTGGTTAGACGTCCATCACTGTTTATGGCTTTCCTTCTTCAAAAAAATTTGTCCTCTTAATTATGTTTTGCTTAATCTCCAGAATGTGTTTACATTCCCTGAGTGCCCTACAATATGAGGGGTTGGGGCAGTCTGAAAAGTCTGGATGGCAGGGAGGATTAAAAACAGGTCATCCCAAAATGGCACCTCAGTTAATCCGGGCCTGCCAGCCAGGGTCGCTTGAGGTGAGGCTCATCCAAGAAGCTTTTAGTAAACATAGGTGTCTAGGCCCCCTTTAGGTCAATTAAATAAAAGTCTCCAGGGTGAGGCTAGGGCATCTGTCTTTTTAAAGACCTCTAAGTTATTTAGGGCAGAGCCTGGACTGAAAACCACAGTTGTCGACCCCATGAGGCCTTATTTCCATACGTGATCACACAAGGCCGCCTGAGATAGTCCTACAGCACAGGCACAAGCTGCAGCCTCCGGGCAACAGGAAGGTTTGCAGAAGCCAAAGCATGAAGAATTGACTGGATTCGATGGGCAGAGCAATGAGGGCCAGAAGGTGAGCAAGAAGACCAGGCGAATTTGTTCTTCTGGAAGAGAGAGTTGTGGGAGAGATGACTGAGACCTGGCAGTGACTTGGGGCGCCTGTGAATGGCCTGTTACCATTGTTGGGGTTAGACTCTGCTCAGGGGGACTCAAAGACCACCATTCATGTTCACCCTGACAGTTTGCTGCAGATCACCATGCATGCACAGCACAGAGTCCAGTGGGCCCTCGGCAGGCTTGTTGAATGAGCTGTTAGAAAGTCAGCATCATTTTGCTGATGTCTCCACGTTCTTTCTCCATAGGAATTTAGGGACCATGAGCAAGAAAGACAACTACTTCTTCCATAAAGAAGGAACAGAAGTAGCATGACAATGGCATGACTTCACCGGTTGGTTCTGGACAGTCAGGCCCTCTGTCATGGCCTCACTCCCTGTGAGATCCTGTGCAGCAGTGTATCTGGGCATTTGTTGTATCTTTTCTGTCTAGGGTTCTGGACTTCAAACCTAATTTCTGGAGCTCTGCAGATCCACAGAGGTGCCTTGGGGGTGTGTTGGGTGTAACCCCAATGGGCACAGCTATGAGATCTCACCCTCAGTTCAGCATGAGCCATTCTCTGCTTGCACATGTTTTATGTTACTTCCCTAAGTAAACATTGTTTTGAAAAAGTGTTCTGTTTTTGTTTTTTTTTTTTGAGTTGGAGTCTCACTCTGTCTCCCAGACAAAGTCTGAACTCTTGACTGTAGAATTCAACAGATTGATATTGAAAGTATCATTTTAGGTTCTGGTTCCGAGAGACGGCTGCCTGGATGCAGCTAGTGAGTGCCTCTCTCACAGAGAGGGACTGATACAGTGAGTAAATGTTAGCTCTTCAGGGAACCATCTGGCAGAACATGCTGAAGTTCCTCAGAGAAGCCACAGGAGGGTGGAGGGGAGCAAGCTCAGGCAGCCTGCAGAGCTCCTGGCACAGAACCAAGAGAGGCTTCCCCACAATGGCAGGGGTGAGTGACTGAGAGAATTCTGTGATTCCTGCACCTGTCAGAGACCACTGCAATCCTAGTCATGGGAGATCCCCCCTCAGCCTCTGCTCTAACCTGATGCAGAAGACTCCCAGAGTCAGGGCAGAGGCACTGCTCATGCCCATGTAGAACCCAGCAGGCTCTTGCTCCTGTGAGGTCGAGTTTGGCCACTGCCCCACCAAGGAAGGAGGCCAGGACCTCTCCTGCACCTGCAGGATGGATACTGCAGCTGCGAAACATGGTGCACAGACACTCAGGCACACAGGCACTCCCCTCCCCTCTGCTTTTTCCCATCAATGGTGTCTCCACTGCTTTGAAGATGGGCCCCCACCATATCTGCCCACTCCCAACAAAATTCCAGGATGCTACCAACTTACAGAAGCTGATAGTAGGCCGTAGCTCCTGCCACCACTGTCTCTTCCCTGCCATATAAAGGGAATGGGAAGTCAGGGCACCTCTGTGGATCCTGGCCATGTGGGACTCCTGCTATCTGAGGGCCATGGAGGGGGTAGAGAGAACCCTCTCCTGGACACTGGCTTAGGCAATGAATTCATGACCAAAAGCAAATGCAGCAAATACAAAAATTGACAAGTGGAACCTAATTAAACTAAAGAGTTTTTCACAGTAAAAGAAATTATTAACAGCGTAATTACACAGTCTACAGAATGGGAGAAAATATTTGCAAAGTATGCGTCTGACAAGGGCCTAATATCCAGAATTTATAAGGAACTTAAATGAATCAACAGGAAAAAAAAGCCAAATAACCCTATTAAAAAGTAGGCAAAGGATATGGATAGACACTTTTTGAAAGACATACAAATAACCAGCAAACATGGAAACAAAATGCTCAGCATCACTAATCATCAGAGAAATGCAAATCAAAACCACAATGAGACACCATCTCACACAAGTCAGAATTGCTATCATTAAAAAGTTTTTTAAAAAAGATATTGGTGAGATTGCAGAGAAAAAGGAACGTTCATACACTGTTGGTGGGAATGCAAGCTAAAGTTCAGACCCTGAGGAAAGTAGTTCAGAGATTTCTCAAAGAACTATAAAAAATTTACAGCTGGGTCCAGCAATTCCACAACTGGGTATATGAAACCAGCCCATCAACAATGAATTGGATAAAGAAAATATGGTACATACACCATGGAATACTGTACAGCCATAATAAAGACAAGATCGTGTCCTTTGCAGGAAGGTGGATGCAGTGGAGGCCATTATTCTAAGCAAATTACCTCAAAAACAAACCCAAATACCACATGGTTTCACTTGTAAATGGGAGCTAAATGCTAGGTATGCATGGGCATAAGGATGGGAACAACAGACATGGGGGACTCTTATGGAGGGGGCGAAGACAGAGGGGCAAGCGTTGAAAAATTGCCTATTGAATACCATGCTTATTAGTTGGTCAAAGCCCACACCTCACCATCACACGATATACCCATGTAACAAAGCTGCACATAGACTTCTTGAATCAAAAATTAAACAAAATAACAAAATTTACCAAAAATGTTTGCTAAAGTACATCGGTGTGCTTTCTTTTTAAAGTAACTTTTGAGACATATTAAAATTAAAATGTCTGATAGGGAAAAATGACTGGAGTTGAAAATAGGCACTTGAGATTTTTCAAATGGCAACAGAGATTCATTTTCTGGTACTCTGATATGCATTCATCAGAAATAAAGCATGCTACTATTATTAGCTCATTAAATAGAAAGTCACTCAAAAGTAAGTATATTATAGAATTGAATAATTTTGATGTGTTCATTATACTTGTACACCTCAAATTTCTTTTAGCACTATGAATTAATTGACTCAAATTTTTTTTTTTTAGTTAAGGGTCTCACTCTTGTCACCCAGGCTGGAGTGTTGTGGCATTATCACAGCTCACCAAAGCTTCTTGACCTCCTATGCTTGAAATCCTTCTGCCTCGGCCTCCAGAATAGCTGGGACTACAGGCATGCACACCATGCCTGAGAAGATTTTTAAATTTTTTTGTAGAGACAAAGTTTTGCTATGCTTGCCCAGGCTGATCTTAAGCTCCAACTCAAGCAGTTTTCTTGCCTTGACCTCTCAAATTGCTGGGATTATAGGCATGAGCCACCATACCTGGACCCAAATCTCTTTTTTTTTTTAAAAAAAAAGTATAAACATTTTTTAAAAAAGAAAACTGTATACTTTCTTTCACTTTTTTGCAAATTATCTTAGAGAATGACTCTCTTCTTTTGTTTCTGAAACTAAATGGTCCCCAGGAACCTGGGAACACACATTATTAGAAAGTGAGATGACAGGCAAGGAGCAGCTTCCCTTTCAAAATGCTCTGTCGGCAGCCTTGCAACCCCTTTCAAGAGTGTGGCCACTGAGCGAAGGAACATGTTGATTTTAAGGGCAAACATCCTCCTCCTCCAGACCCCATTGCTCAAGACCCAGAACCTTGCTTAGGCCCCACTGGCCCCAAAGGAGATTAACTAAATTTTAAAATTTTTGGCCCTTCCAGGCTTTCCTTCCCTCTTTCCATTCTGGAATCTAATGTTCATGGTTAAACACCACCAATTCTCTTGTGTCCCTCATCACCTGAAAAACTCCCATCCTTGGATGACCTCACCCACTACCTTGCTTGACCTCAGCTATCACTTTTTTCATTTGCTTAGTTTTCCATTATCTATCATGAATACATCTCCAAAAACCCTGGAAGAAAACATAAGGAAAAAGCTCTTTGACATTGTTCTTGCCAATGATTTCTTGGATATGACACCAAAAGCACAAGCAACAAAAGGGATTATATTAAACTAAAAGCTTTACAACAAAAGACACAATAAACAGAGTGAAAAGGCAACCTACAGATTGGGAGCAAATATTAGCAAACCCTACATCTGATAAAGGGTTACTATCTAAAATATATAAGGAACTCCTATGACTCAATAGCAAAAAAACTTAATAACTTGATTTAAAATGGGCTAAGGACTTGAATAGATGTTTTCCAAAGAAGACATACAAAAAGCCCACAGGCATGTGAAGACATGCTCAACACCACTAACCATTAGGAAAACAACTCAAAACCATGAGATGACCCCTCACTCCTGTGAGGATGCCACTATCAAGAAGACCTACAAGTGTTGGTGAGGGTGTGAAGAAAGGGACCTTTGTCCACTATTGGTGGAATGCAAAATAGCCCAGCTGCTAAGGATTTTTTTTTGAAGTTAGTCTCCTCACACTGAGTTGAACTTCAAGTATTCTGTGTTTTCATCTTCTCAAAACTTCCCTATCCTTCATTTGGACAAATGACTTTTCCAGACCGGCTACCCAGCAAGTGCTAGTCAATTTGATTAGTCCTTTTCAAAAGCAATGTTTTGCTTTATGGATATATATATTTTTTGTTTTGTTTTCTATGTCTTTAATTTTGGTTCTTTCTTTTTCCCTCCCTTTTGTTTCGTTGAGTTTATTCTGTCCTTATCCTAACTTCTTAAATAGGTTACAAAGCTTATTAATGTTCATCCTTTTTTTCCTAAAGGAAGGTTAAAATTTTATTTAATTTTAATTTATTATTTTAATTAAGGTTAAAATTTCCCTTTTATGGTATCCCATACATTTTGATATGTAGTGCTTATTTGTAGCATTTTAATCATCCAGTTCTAAATATTTTAAAATTTTAAAAGATTTTTTTGACCCATGTATTACCTAGAAGTATATTTCCTATTTTCCAAAAGTATGGGGCTTCTCTTTCTATGTTTTGTTATTTATTTTTTACTTAAATGCTTGTGGTCAGTGAATGTGTCTGATGTGAGAAGTTCTTGAAAATTTGTTGAGATTTGCTTTATGACCACTGCATGGTCAGTTTTCCTAAATGGCTTATTATGCTTAAAAAGAATATGTATTCTCGTTAGATAAGTGCAGTGTTCTATAGGTGTTCTATAGTTGGCCACTAAATGTGTTTGTTAACTTTGAAAAAAAAAGTATCATTTAAAAACATTTTCCCTCACAGCCTCAACCCACCAAAATTTTGCTTATCCTAAAGATCTAGTTTGTAAAAGAAAATAAAATTTTTGATCCTATAAATTTATTATGCAAGGGGTAAATTAAGCCCTGGAGACTAAGTATGTCAGCAACTTTGTTTCTTAGATTATAGGTTAAATCTCTTTCTTATGGTTCTTCTATAAATGACTAGGAGATACCGGGGACCAGATGTCCTCCTCCCTTCTCATTACACATCTTTGTTATAGATTAACTGTCTCCTTTTATTTTCCTGTGCTCAACTCAGAACAGATGGTCCCAGGACCCCATGACTGTTACATCTTCAGTGTGGAATGTCAAATATACCTTTCCCAAAAGAAAAAACCCACCTTGACTAAAAGATCATTTTAACTACACATTAAGCCTTACATAGAAAGATTTCAGGCAACCCCTTCGGGTTTCCCCTTTCCACTGGGGGTTTCTTTTTTCAATACACCCTATTTTCCCTTACCAAAAAAAAAAAGAAAGAAAAAAGATAGATGTCAAGATTCTGTTAAGCTTCCCTAAATCTTGTTTATATAAATTACCTCCAAACTTCTACATTTTGGAACACTGACTTCCATTCTTTGAAATCTGTGCTTCCTGAGTGGCCATCCTTAAACTTTGCACTTGATTAAATTATCTTAAAATTTGATTCTGACCTTTATGGATATTTTATACTGACAAGTTTAAATACACCTATTCCATAAAATTCTTCTGATTCTGCCATATAGAAGCAATTTTCCCTTTTTTTCTTCCAGACCTTTTAAAAAGGGGGGGCCCTTCTTTTTTGGGTACCCCACTTCCTTTTCTAAAAGGGATGCATGTTTGTGGTGCTTTCAAAAAAAATAACTTAAATTTGGGTATTTTTAAATTCCTAGAAAAAGAAAAGTTTACTAAAGTTTGTAATATTTTAAAAATAAAAATAAGTAAGCTCTTTCCCTACCTTTGGTGAACAGAATGGGCATTTAAAAGAAGTAATAATTTAAAAGAAAAATATAACTAGACCAGGAGAAAAATATGTAAAAATATCTGTTTAAAAAATGGAGAATTTATTTATTTATTTATTTATTTTTTAGTTGGAGCCTCACTTGAAAATAAATAAATATTGGGACCCTAATAAATATGGGACCCTAATAAGACTTGACTGCAAGGAAATCAACTATCTCAAAACCTGGAGCCCAAGGGCTAAATTTGCTAAATTCCTGGTGAATTGAGGTGATTTGTACATATTATTTAACTGCCTTCTAGAATAAAAATAATTCCTCTCTAGAAGAGAAGTAACAACATCCAGAATTGCACACTTTCTCTACAATTTTAACACAATATCTAGCATTCAAAAAAAAAAAAAAAATAAAACCAGACATACAAAACAGCAAAAAATACTAAGAAATCAAGAGAAAACAAATACCAGACAATAGTTACAGACTCCCAGGGAATCCCAAATATAAAAGTTATCAGACATGACATATACTTTAAATAGAGATTGGTATGTTTGGAAAAGTAAATGACAAAATCGAAAATTTCAACCAAGAACAGAGAATTATAAAATAAAAAAAATTAAATAGCAAAAATTAAAATATAAATGCATTTTATTGCAGACTATGTGGAGCTGAAGGTAAAACTGATAAAGTGAAATATACATCTGGGAAAGCTATCCAGATTGAAACACAGAGTAAGAAAATTAATATAAAAATGCAGAAAATAGTGCAATGACACATTGTAAAAAAGAGACAGCGTGAGTAATTGGATATCCAAAAGAAAAGAAAAACAAGAAAGGGGGAAAAAAAATATAAAAAGAGAATGACTGAGAATTTCATAAAATTGTTGAAATACTCTTAACCAGATTAAAAATGCTAAAAAGACAAAACAAAATGTATAAAAAACCCCAAAAAAGGATAAATAAAAAAAAAACAAAAAAATTTAAAAAGGGGGAAGGAAAATTTGAGTTCCAATTTCCCCTAAAAACACAAAAAAAAAAAAGAAAAAGGGAAAAAGAAGGGGGAAAGGGAGAAATTTCTTAAAAAAAAAAAGAAAAAACACAAAAGAAAAAGAACATTTAACTCTAAAAGCAAATATGACTTATAACTGGCTTCCCAACAGAAGTAATAAAAACCAAAGGTAATAAAAGGATATTTTTGAAATTCTGAAAAAAATAGCTGTCAAGCTAGAATTCTGCACCTAATAAAATAAGCTTTAACAATCAAGCTGAAAAAATACATTTTTAGACAAAACATTGCTAGATAAAAATTAAACACCTAATGGCATTTCCAATAACATTAGAAATCAAATAATAATAACTCTAACAAGATATACAACATTTCTATCCAGAAAACAATACATAAAAGAAACACAAATAAATGGAAAGATAAACCATGTTCAGGGATTGAAAGACTCAAAATACTAATGATGTCATTACTCCCTCAATGGATCAGATGCTTCTATGTAATCCAAGTAGAAATTCCAGCAAATTTCTTTGGGAACATTGATAATCTCAAATGCAAGGGGCATGAATAGCCATTCTTATTGAAAAGAAGAGCAAAATTGAAAATCTTAGAAAACTTGATATTTAATACTTAGCATAAAGCCACAGTGATCAATAAAGGATAACCAATGGAACACAGGATATTCCCAAACAGACCAACATGCCTAGGAAATGTTTCATTAATGACCAACCTGAATGATCTTTCATGAAAAGTGCCATGGCAATTGAATAGCTACTTGGAAAAAATGAATGTCGACCCTTAACTCACATTAAACATGACAAATCAACCAAGTTTGTAGGAAATAAAAAAAGAGTTTATTAACTGGAGTGAAACCTTTTTATAGGAAAACAAACCTGAGGAGAATGTGGGCTTATTCCAAACACCTTTCCACCCTGAGGTGATTAAGGCTGAGTTGTGAACCCCAGATTCAAATGCCAAAGCCCCAACCCCAACATCTCAGAACACGACTGTATTTGGAGAGGAAGCCTTTCAAGAGGTTAAAAGGAGGATGTTTAAGGAGGCTGTAATCCAAACTGACTGGTGTCTTTATAAAAGAAAATTTGGACATACAGAGTCAGTGTGGCGCAGGCACAGAGGGCATGGGGAGAAGGCGGCATTCTGCAATCGAGGAGAGAGGCCTCAGGAGAAACCACGCCAGTAGAGTACTAAATCTTAGCTTTACAGCTTCCAGGACTGTGAGGCCAAGTCACCCAGTCTACAATATTTTGTTATGGCAGCCCTAGGCAGACAGCCTAGCGTTCAATGTTACAAACAATGGAAAAGTTTTTAGTGCCACCTAGAGGTCATGTCACTACAAAAATTACAATCGTGCCCAAACAAGTTTAAAAAATGTCCCTCAATAACTAAAAATCAAACATTGGCTCTAATAGACTGTTATGAATGAGCCAGTAAAATATAATTTAGACACAAAAACTGTTGGGACCTGAGGTTACTCAGTCCCTGATTTCCAGGCATTAGGAGGTCACAGGATTCAGGGGGCTTGATCCCTTAAGGGATAGAATGCCTTGGCCAGGAGACAAGAAATGATGGCAGAATCCCTGGCCACATCGGTTCCACCCTCTGAATGTGGCATGGTGTGGGAGTTGAGAGCAGGAGCACAGGAAGCAGCTAGAGGGCTTGAATTCTGGTTCTGCCACTAACTCTCCTAATGTGGGTGAACTGTGTAAACTCGCTGGGCCTCAGTTTACATAGTCATAACACAGGGATGATAAATAGTTGTTCCTGTTTCATGGAGCTGTTCTGAGAATCAAATGGCAGTGTGTAGAATGCTGCCTGGCCTGTGGGAAGCACTCCTAGTTCCTGGGCGATAAGCCTGCTGATGTCATCAATGGAAAACTGGGGATATCCCTCATTCAGGGAAGGGCTGAAAGGAGCCCCCACTGAGGCTAAATATGTATGTTGCATGTGAGTTTGGGATGATCCACGGTGAGATTATCTGTTTCCTTCTTGTTTGCAGAGTGAACCATGTGTGAATGGGATCGACAACAAAGACCATGAGATGATCAGGCCTTAGAAACTGGGATAGCTGAAGGGATCGGCAGGGTGCTGCTGGCCCAAGGCTGGGGCTGTGCTTGCAGCTCTGTGCCTGACCTCTATACCAGGGATGGACTTGGGGGAGCAGAAGCAACATCACAGCCATCTAGGGCAGTCTCAGAGCAGAGCCCAACACCCAGCAGTCTTGTGTCAGTGCCCTCATTTGCCTTGCTAGAGTTCCTGCATACAAGACTCGCTCCATTCACACACTTCGTCATGTGGAAGTCACAGGGAATGCTTCACTCACACTCTGCAGCTCTCTTAACACGGCTCCCATCAACAATGGGTAGTCGCTTCCTGACATCACACCATGGACTGGCAAGCTGAAGGACAGGGGTCAGCCTTCAGGGCATGAGGGCCCAGGACTCACCTAGTGGGAAGAAAGTAGAAGCTTCTGCTGATGAGGCAGTCTGCCTGGTCAAGGCAGGGCACTGAAAGGTGTCTGTAGGGCATGGCTGTTACTCTCCTGCTGCCCTGGTCCTGTGCTGCCACCAAGGTCCCTATTGGTCAGAGTCTGGGGCTGCGGGTCCCTGCAGGGCGGTAGTGGCCCACTGGGTAGAGGTGGCATGGTAACTCTCTAACCCTGGAGGAAAAAGGAGGGGAAACTCTGAGCCCAGTACTCCACCTGAGCTCCACCCAAATTCATTTCTAGGCCTGGCACCTCCTGATCCTGCCCTGGCGTCCCTGGCACTTACCCTGGACGCAGCTGAATCCTGAAGGTCAGGGCTGGCAGAACAGGGCATCCAGGGTCCAGCTGCACTAGGTTCCTGACTCACAGAGATGACAGCAAGTCTTCTTCAGAGACCCTGAGGCCCACTCCCATTCAGGCCCTGGAGTACCCTGGGGCAGGCATGAGGCTAAGCCTCCCCTGAGGCCAACTGGGCCTGTGTGTGGCAGGGCCTCAGCATTCTCCAGCCTGGGGCTTAAGCTGCTCCCTGATGGCATCCCAGTCAGGGGCCTAGGGTTGCCTTGTGCCTTCCTGGAAGTGCTGCCCCACGCCCATGGCCAGGCTGGTGTTCCTGCCTGCCTCGAGTGGGCAGAGAGCTGTGTGGGTAGAAGTGACGTAGAGAGGATCGGTCCCAGATCCAGAACTGGGCTGACAGATGAACACTCCTTGCCCAGCCACACTTGAATTTCAGATGCACAATGAACACATTTATGATGCAAGTACGTCCCCAGTGTTGCATGGGCCATACTTCATAGCAAACGTTCATGTTGCTTGACTGAACTCCAGTGCAACTGGTGACCTGCATTTTATTTACTCCCTCTGGCTCCCAAACAGAATGAGGGCCTGAAAACTGACCAGGCCTCTCAGGGGCTCTACTTCTTCACCTTCTTGGGGTGCCCCTTGGGGCCCGAGGCTGGCAGGGGCCCACTGGTGGGGAAGACCAAGCAGAAGCTCACCTGGTACTTGTCTCCTGGCCCTACCCTTTGGTCATGGTGGGGACTCACATGGGGTGCTGACAGCAGTGTCATGACAGAGTGGGGGCTCAGACTCACACGGATGGAGGAGGGGACCCATGGAGGGCTCAGTCTCACGTGGATGGGGGAGGAGACTCATGGGGGGGGCTCCGATTCACATGGATGGGGGAGGGGAAGCATGGGGGCTCACACTGATGTGGATGAGGGAGGGAATACATGGGGGTTTCAGACCCACAAGGATTGGGGAGAGGACCCTTCAGGGTCTGAGACACATGTGGTTAGGCGGGCAATGGGGACTCAGACTCACATGGATGAGGGAGGCAACTTACCACTACCCTGGGCTTGTGTAAGTGGAGGAACTGGCAAGGCAGGCATAGCCTACAGGATAGAGTGAGGGGACACCATCTGGGGTCCACAGTAGGAGCCAGCCCTGCATTGGGACCTCAGCCACTGCACCCGAGGAGATTGGGCAAGTGATGTGGGGAGAGCAGGCCAGGGCATGGTTTTCAGCAGCTGTTGGGTTTTCCCCCTCCCCCTCTGTAGCATGGGAGGCCTGGAGAGTGGAGAACTCAGGAGGGCTCTGGGCAGAGCCTGGTAGGGCAAAGAGCTGTGGGGTGGAGGCCTCATGGTGGCAGGGAGACGTGTGGGGGCCAGGGAGAGAGGAAGGGCTGGCACCAAGGGAGGTCCTTGTGTGGTCAAGGTGGGCAGCATGGCAGGTCATAAACAGAGATGGAGATCAAATGACAAGCGGCTCCTCCATCCTTCCAGGGCAAGGATAGGTATTGGCAAGGTTAGTGCAGGGAGAGCAGCAATGGGTGGTTGCAGGGTGCCACGCTGTCCAAGAGCCCTATAGGCCACACAGGCAGACCCTGCCTTCTACAGACTTGAAGTCACCACGTGAGCCTTTCCTGTGTCCTGGGTGCTGCCTGTCATGACTCCCACCTGCTCTGAGAGCCTTGTTCTGTCATGCCAAAGCCCTTCCGTAGTTTCTAGAATAAAAGGAAGGTGCCTTACATTGTCCCAACATGTGGAGCACGTACTACTTTGTGTCAGGCTTACTATTTCTTCTTAGACCCCTGACCAGTCTCCTCCCTGACCTGGGAGGAGAGGGAGGAGGGGGAGGCTCAAAGCCATCTCAGGAGGAAGGGGAGGCATCTCAGATTTGGGAAGATCCAGGTGGTGTAGACACCACAAAAGGCTGTGGGGGCCTTTGGGGACTGGGTAAGAGGCTTCCCAGGACATGCAAGTGACCTTGCCATGTGTGGTCAGAGCTCATAAGGGTGTCCTGCTCACCCTCAGATCTGTGCCTCAGGGATGAGGATATGAAGGACAGAGTAGGGGCCAGAAGCAGTCTCACCTGCCTGGCACTTGGATCTGGTCCTGCAGGGGAAGGCAAACACATTCGCCTGGCTCTTTAGCTTGGCATCGGGGCAGTAGTGGTCAAGGGGACAGGCCTCACATCCTTCTGGTGCTGATGCCTCTGGCTCTGATCTAAGAGTGCCAAGTGGGCACAGAAAGGCACCCTGGTCACTTGGACCTCAGTAGCTTGGAGGACACAGGTGATCTTTGAAGGAAGAGAGACCTGGGGGTAAAAGCACTAGGCAAACAAGGGCTTCTCTGAGGAGCCTCCCAACACCTCTGCTCTCTCCTGCGGAGGCCTCCATCCATGCAGAAAAGTCTCACCTGGCCATGGGCCATAAATCCAGGGAGGGGGCTGGTGGTGCTCTCAGTGGCACAGGGCAGGCCAAGTGGCCCCTGACTGGCAGAGTTTGGGCATTGGACACAAGGTGGTATGTCTGAGGCCCAGGCTGGGTGGGGTCAGTGCGGTGTCCTTCCTTCTAGCTAGTTCCCCAGGGTCTGAAGGGCAGGGGACCCAGAGGCCAGATGGGGCAGCTGGAGAAAGAATTGGGGGAATGGGCATAGGGGTATTAAGGGCTCTCCCTTGAGGCACTGAAGGCTGGCCTGATTCCCACAGTCAGTGGCCGAGTTCTAGCCTCAAACCCAGGGCATGGCTGAACCCCCTGCCTCCCAGGGCCTCCAGGGCAAAGCTCCCTCCTGAAGTTCCTGGGAAGTACCTGAGGGCAGGGGAAAGCTGTGGAGCTGGAGGCCCCAGGGTCTGAGGGAGCTGGAGTCAGCCACGCAGAAGCCAGTGGGTGAGCTAAAGCCTGGGCCTGGGCAGAAGGAGACGGCCCAGCAGGGTTTGCAGCTGCCCTCAGAGGTGGGGCCTGGAAGGGGAGGGTGGCAGGGTGCAAGCTCTGGGTGTTCTCACCATAGAACAGCTTGCCCAGGACACGTTCTTTCTCACCGTTGGCTCCTTGCCATATTCTGGAGCTGAACAGTGAGGAGGGCACTGCCCGGTGTACAGGGCACAGCCTGGAGCTAGAGCAGACCTGCTACTCACAGCTGAGCTGCATGTCCCCAGAGAACATGGCCACCAGGGGCTCCTCATTATGCATGTCTGTGGGGCCAGTGGGGGATGAGGATCTGCACCCTGCCCAGGAGAAGTCACAGAGGGGCATGGTGGGGAAGGTGGGGAGCAGACAGAGCCTCACCTGAGCCGCTCCTCATCGTCCCCACAGGGCAGGGCACTGGATAGAGGGCCTCTGGCTGGCAGTATTGGCTTCGGGGGCAGGGTCTGTTGAGGGCAAAGGCAAAGTTCTCAGGGGTGTGGGAATGGCAGCAACCCCTCCTAGTAGCAACCAGCCAAGCAAGGTCCTTGTGTGCAAAAAGGTGTGCAGTTTGAGGACAGCAACAGATCCCTCCCCAACTGATATTTGAAACTGACTGGTGGTGGAAGGCCCTTATTTTGCTGTTCCACCTGGTCCCTGACACCTGCTGCTATCCTCAACCCTGGGAATCATGGAAATTAAAGTAGGAAGAAAAAGTCAGGGAAGCAAGGAGACACAGAGTGGTTATGGTGTCGGTGGTCCAGGCCAAGCCTCCTGGGCTCTGGCACCTGGTGCTGGCAATGATACCTGTGGTGCAACAAGCCACGCCAGGGGGAGGACAATGTGGTTACTTAGTCTGCACCAGTCCAAGCACTGGAGGCAACAGCCTCAGTCTCCACAGCAACTGTGGGAGGTGAGTGCTGTTTCCAGCCCATTTTACAGGGAAGAGGCCTTAGAAGTCCAGTGTCACCTCCGACTAAGTGCAGCTGAGTTGAGGACAGCAAGGGCTCAGAGGCCCTGCCCTTGGCCACCAGGCTAAGGTCTCTCAGGGAGGGAGGGAGGGAGGAGTAGCAAGTGGCACAAGCAGATGGGTGGGCCAGGGAAGGCTTGTGCTGTACTCATGTGGAGGAGCAGAACACTTGGGACCCCCAAGAGGACCTGAAGTTGTGGCAACCCTGAGAGGCCCCGGAGTGGGGATGGCCTTGTGTCCAGGTTCAGCAGGACTCAGAAGCTTGCTCTGTGTCTAGTGGTGTCTCTCCATCTACTGTCCTTGCAGGCAGTCTCCCTCCCTCAGGAGCCCGGGGCACGTCCACAGATCTTCCTGGCCTTGGTACCTACCCCCAAACTGTTGCTCTGTCTAGCACGGTACCTCCCTCCTGGGAGATACAGCACCTTCCTGGCCACTCAGTGTTCTCTCTAGGCAGGGACAAGCAGTGGGCATCCATGCTGGGTAGAAATGATCTGCAAGCAAGACCAGAGTGAAGTGCTGAGTGTCCCAGCCCCTGGCTATTCCTATATACCACAGCCTCCCATCCCTCTAAGGCAGAGAAGTTGGGGCAGCCCTGAGCCTTGAGGGTGCCAAGGTTGCAGTCAGAAGGGGTGGAGGGTGTGAATATGTGAAGTGTGAGAGTGCAGAGTGTATGAACATATATGAGCGTGTGTATACATGTTTGTGTGTGTGTGAAACTGGGGAGTATAAAGGCCTTATTGTGGGGGCATGTGGGGGGGAAGGGGGCATGAATGGGGTGTAATTTTGTTTGGTTGGGGTGAATTTTTTGGGTTTTTGGGGAGGAGTGGGGTGGGGGGGAAGTGTGAACATGTGAGTGTATGTGAGTGCATGAGTATGTGCATGTGTACACAATGTTGGGTACCCTTTCCCTCACCCATGCATGGCCACAAATGGGGCCAGCCAATTGCTTTGCCACAGACTGTCTAGGCAAGGGCTTCCTGGGAAGTCTCCCCACCACATTTTCCCCTGCAGCCTGATGAGCTTCATTTTATGGGGGAGTCAGTGGGGGCAGGGCAGGATGAGATCGCCAAGCACCCGGCATGGAGCTCCAGACAGAGCCAAGTTTGGGGACCTGGGACCCCACCTTGGAGAGTGAGGGCAAAGGCTGGTCCCAGGGCCCTACCTTTGGGGCAGAGGGTGGGCTTCATGGTGGTAGCCTGGTGACAGCAGGTGCCCTCAGGGCAGGGCAGGCAGGTGTCCACCCCCAGGTAGAGGGCTGAAGTTATCAGGCTCACCGGATGGCTCTCTGTGGGTCCCCAGTGGATAGCGGAATCCAGGGGGACATCTGTATCCATGGGTTTCATTGGAGGGTGAGGGGACAGTGCTGCCTCCCATGCAGATGTCCTTCAGGAGTGAAGAGCCATGGCCAGACATCCAGCATGCAGGAGAGCCTACCCTGTAGCAGCCCTGGCACCAGACTTGTGCTGTGGGTGTGGCCAGGGGAGCCACAAGGGGGACCAAAGTGTTCCAAGCTGGAGTCCCCTGAGTCCTCAGTCTTAAAATGGGCTTCTGGTCACTGCAGTGGGAGACTGAGTGGTGGGGCTCAGGAAGACAAGTCCTGGAGTGGGTCTGGTGCTTCCCAGACCCCATTTCCATGCTCTCTGTCCCCTGAACAAAACTGGTCTGCCTTCACACAGCACCTGTTGGAGCTTCTGGTGACCACAGGACGGGGAGGGAAAATGCACCTCTCAGAATCCCAGGTGCCTGTCAGCAAGGGACGTCACCAATGGAGTGAAAAATGAGGCCTGGCCCTGGCCATGGAGGGAGCGGGGGGCTGTCTCAGGGTGCGGGGCTGGCCTGGCACACCCAGGGCTTCTTGGACTAAAGAAGTTCAGTGCTGGGGGGGCCTGAGGGCGCATCCCGTTCAGCCTGGTGTCTGAAGGATGAACCGTCTGAGGCCCGCATGCCCACAGGAGATAGTCACGCCAGCCTGGGCCCCTCAGGGGTGGCTGAGAGAGCACCATGGTAATTTAGGATTGGTGTATGACCCAGCAGCCCTGGCAGCCTCTGGCCTGAGCTAAAAGCCTCTTCCTACTTCTTCCCCGGAAATTGAGGGCCAGGGCTCCCTCATCCTGCATCACAGAGCCAGCGTCCAGGACATGGAACAGCCATGGCCGGCTACAGTAGCACCCTTTGGGGGGTTGGCACTGGTCCTTGCTGCCCAGACCAGGGGCAAAGGAGTAAAACCCAGAAGGGCATGGCACTAGGGGGGCTCCAGCCCCAGAGGCAGAAGACACTGGGGGTGGGGGGTGGCAGGCAGATGCCATTCCCATTAAGCCCTGGGATCTCCACCTTTTGCAACTAAAAGAAGGAAGAAAGGACTTCTGTCCGAGCTTTTAGTTTTGGCCACACAAAGCACATTGGCATCTGGGGGGAGAAGCCAGCATCTGACTGCATGTGGACAGACTGAAATTAGGATGACAGCAAAACCGCCTCACTGACAGTGCCATCATCTGTGCCCATGGAGCCATGGAGGATGGGTATGATGGCCCTGTGGGTCTCTGATGTCACAAATCCTGGCCTTGACTTAGCAGTTTGCCCTGTCCCTTGGCCTGTTCTCTGTCTGGGGCACTGCTGTGGAATTCCCAGAAGAAAGGCCAGCCTCTGCTCTAAAAGAAAGGCTGAGGCCTGGAAGGGCAGGGGCCATGCTCAACCCAAGTCACACAGTGGGTCAAAGCCGATCAACAAACACCAGTTGGGTCTGCCCATACCCCCTGCCCAACCTTCCATGTCCAGCTGACTCTCCAGGATACCATGGTGTGGTGATTCAACCTTTCAGATGACCGCTTTCCCATATGGTCCCAGGCAAGCCAATTACCCCCAACACTCCTGATCTCTTCTTATCTAAATAGGTTGACCTCAGGCCGTGTCTCAAGGCCACTGGAAAGATTGCTGAGCCCACAAGGACATGACACAAACGCAGCCCAGCATGGAGTAAATGCTCTGTGCATGTGACCTGCCCTTACTACTTGTCACCAAACTCAGAACACCAACTACTGGAAGACAAGCTGCTATCTCAAGGACCATTTAAATAAATAAATGCTGCCAGCTCTGATCATCACACACCATGGATGGGAAGGTGCTGCCAACTTCAAGAATGTTGAGTGTGAAAAAGATGCACATTTTAGAATCAGTGGAATGAGCTATCCCTGGGCCCTGCCCCCTCCCTGGGATAGAGAACTTCCACTATGGTGGGAGGGAGGAGCCTCTGGTTGGCTTCATGGTCCTGAGCCAGTATACATCTAGGTGCTTCAGGATGGACTCAACATCCATTAGGGGTGCCAAAGCCCAGCCATATCCACCTTGTATTTGATGAGGGTGGGAGACACGGCCCTCCCAGTACAGTAGTAGGTAAGAGTGACAGAACTCCGAGCGCTGGGGAAGCCCTTCTGGGAGCACATCCAAGGAGAGCAGACCCAAGGGAGGCAGGTGACAAAAGAACTAGGACCCTTCCCCATCTCTTGGGCTTATCTCTCCCTGCCCTTCCCTCCATGCCCCTCCACCTTTCCCTCCTCAGGCTCAGACAAGCACAGGATCTGGTAGCTGGCAGAATGAAGGTGTGGGAGTGGCTATACAGGTGTGGAGCCACCTCCACCAGGCAGTTCTCTCTCTTGCAGCACCTGATCTCTGAGAGGAATGTGGGGCTTGTTTTGTCTTGATTCCTAAAGGAGTATTTGGGGGCAGGACAAGGAGCAGGGGATAGGAGGCTGAGAAGTCAAGGAACTGTGGGGGCTTCAGGCCTTTTGGGAGGTGGATGGATGGGTCCAGCCCATCTGGGTACCTGCCCTGGCATTTCTGGTTCCAGTTACCCAGAGGAGGCAGCCCTGGGCCAGCCTCAAGCCCTTAGGCTCTGCTGGCTTGCCTCTCCAACTTGCCCTCATTCTCTCCCTGCCCATCAGCCTAGGTCCCCTGAGGGTCCACTCATTGGATGCTCACAGTCCAGCTCTGCAGTGGCTCCTTGCCTGGGCCCAAATGTCCCCTGAGGACATGGATAGGCTTTGACTGAGAATGAGCCTGGGGGATAGAAGTAGCCTCAGAGACACAGGCTGTGGCCATGAGCTATAGGGCCTGGGGGCAATGGCAGTGTCAGTATGACTCAAGGTGGGACCCCTACCCTCTGAATGCCCTGGATCAGACCCTGGGACACCTGGGCATGGAAGCTGCAAGGGCCCAGTCCCTCAGGCAAGGTGCTTTATTCTTGTCTGATTCTGGCTGACCATCTGCCAAAATTTCATCAAACCTGCTTTAACCTCCAGGGGCCCTGAGCGTTGATACATGCTGGTCACCCAAGACCTGCCACCCACACCACGAAGGCTGTGTCCTGACCTCATGCATGCCACCCATGCCTTGGGGGAACTGAGTTTGACTGCGGCCAACCAAGTCCTAGGGTCTGGATCTCAGACTGTCATGTTCCATTCAGCACCCTGTATCCCTGCCATGTCCAGAGCTGGACTGAGACTAGGATGTCCTGATGATGTGGAGGGCAGAGTCCTGTGGAACGTCTCATCCTGGTTGAAGTTCCCAGCATGCCCTTCCTCCTACCTTGTTGTTCCCTCGGGGCCCCCCCCACCTTGTCATCCACTGCTCAAGCACTGCACATGTACCTGACATTGACTGTTTCACTATGGCAATCCAAGTTTCTGGTGTAAGAATCCCTAGATCTTTTTTTTTTGAGTTGGAGTCTCACTCTGTCACCCAGACTGGAGTGCAGTGAAACACTCCTGGCCACCGCCTCGACCTGCTGGGCTCCGGTGATCCTTCTGCCTCAGTCTTCCAAGTAGCCGGAACTAAAGGCATGTGCTACCTATGCCCAGCTAATTTTTGATTTTTATTGTTAAAGACAAGGTCTTGCCAAGTTGCCTGGGCAGATCTTGAACCCGTGGCTTAGGCAAGCCACTCGCCTTGGCCTTCCAAAGTCCTGGGATTACAAGCTAGGGCGCCGAGCCCGGCCTCCTAGATACATTCTAAAACCACATCTAAGTGCATGCATGCAGAAGGGACACCAGGATCCATCATGGGTCTGACCTCCTTCTCTGAGTAATGGGGCCCTCTTCCTTCTCATATCCACAGAGGAACAAAGGGGCTGCTTTGGCGGGACTAGTGCAGAGCTTTTGCCCTGGGACCATGTTCTAGGGGCCTCCTGCCAGCCAGATGAACCCACCTGGACCAGAGACTTCATAGGGGGAATCTCACCGGGCATGGCTCACAGGAGCCTTGGGTCTCCTGGGGCTGGAAGGTTCCATTCCTTTCAGGCACTTGGCTGGGATGAGGTCTTAGGACAGTAGAAGCCATGGGGGCACCAGAAAGACATGGAAGTGGCAGAGTTCTGGCCAAGGGGACAGTAGTACCCTGCTGAGCACAACCCATCTGGGAGACACTTCCCAACACATAGTAGAAGAGGTGTAGACTGGCTCCAGGAAGAACAGTGAGCCCAGCTTGAAAGCAGGCAATGCTCTGGGCAGATCCTGCACTTGGATGCTCGTTGTGCTGTCCACCCCAAGATGAAGTCATTCTAGAGCAGAGTTCTGAGGATCTTCTAGGTTCTGAGGCCCCTCAAGGCCCTGTGTCTCCTCCTGTCTCTGTCCCTTCCTCTCTGTTTCCTTTTATCTGTGTCCCTTCCTGTCTCTGTGTTCCCTCCTGGATCAGTGCCTCCCCCACACCTTTGCTTGTCTCTACCTATTTGGCTGTTTAGGTGTCCCTCTGAGCTCAGGCTCTTCATCTGTAAGAGAGTAGCCATGTGTGAGGAAAAATAATGTCTCTTGAGGTCCTGTCCCTGCTTCTTCCTACACAAGGTTCAACCCCTGCTTTCTGGAGATGGGTCTTGATGTTTTTCTCTACCAAAGTTCTAGGTGACCTTTAAGACCTGAGCAAGCTATGCACAGCCTCCTTCTCCCCCGTCCTCCCTCACTGGATCAATATCATCCTGCCCAAGACACTGCCCAAGACACAAGGTATCCTCATGTGACCCCATTAACCCTTGACAGAACTTCATGTGTGTCTGGGCCAGGCTGTGGATACTCTGGTCTGTCTCTTCCCATGTCTGTCTGCACCCTAAGTTCTCCTTGCCTTCCCGTCTCACCCCTGGGTCTGTCTGGGACCCAAGGTGCAGATCAGATGTGACATGAGAGAACTAGATGTCCACCCACAAGCTGGTCAAAGGTCCCTCTGAGATAATGGAACAGTTGGCAAAGAGCCAGAGAAGGAAAATCTTGTCACCTGAATCTTAGCAGAATGTCCTGTGGGACAGGATCTGCAGTCCCCCATGCTGCCAGCCTCTCTCAGGAGGTGCCCTTGGAACATGGGTGCTGGGTGGGAGTCTGGGTACCCAGATGGCAGGAGTAGCTGGTGGAACAGCCCACTAACCAAATGGGTTTGGCTCCTGGGCCCTGGAGCCCAAAGGGACAGAATCTGTGGATGCAGGGGGTATGAGGTCAGGAGAGAAAGAGAGAACACCTACATCCCAGGTTTTCTGGGAAGCCAGACTCCTCCGGAGGAAAGAAGCTTCTGGGACCTGGAGGATTTGGGCAGAGCAAGATCCTCATGGGACCATCTGAAAGCACAGGAGATGGATACTAAGGTGGGCAATGATATCCTGCTTTTTGTCAAGTCTTTTACAGAAGCCTGCAGCCCTCCAGGGCCCTGTATTGGCAGTGGAGTATTTACTATGTTAGGTTCTGCAGGGCAGTAGGTACTGGGGAGCAGGGTCCCTGGTCACTGTCCAAGAGGATCTCTGTGATGTACCTGAGCCCCTTCTGGCCTCAGGGAGGGTGGGGGAAAGCCAGATGTCACTGGACAGAAGAGAGGCCCCTGCCCTGAGGCAGCTCCTCACTTCCTGACAAGGCATGTCTTGCAAATGCTCCACCCAGGCTCACCCTGATACAGCTCTAGGTGGGGGTTGGGGTGCAGAGCTGAGGTTTCAAGCTGCCCTGCCTGGGGTGCATGGGTGCTCAGTGGGTCAGACAGTGTCTAGAAAACAAAGGAGAGAAATGTTTCCTTTTGGGCTTCTTCCCCTCCTCAGTTCTGTGTTCACCTGGAGCAGAGGCAGCTCCAGTAGAAGAGCACACAAACCCCCTCAAACCTCGCTGGCAAGCGGCCAGACCTGCAGTGACTGGGGATGAGGGGGGCGTCAGGGCACCATTCTGATTTAAAACGAAAGCAAACCGGGTGCGGTGGCGCATGCCTGTAATCCCAGCCCTTTGGGAGGCTGAGGTGAGAGGATTGCCTGAGCCTAGGGGTTCGAGACCAGCTTGGGCAACTTGGTGAGACCTCATTTCTACAATAAAGCATAAAAATTAGCCGGGCATGATAGTGCATGTCTGTAGTTCCAGCTTCTTAGAAGGCTGAGGCAGAAGGATTGCTTGAGTCCAGCAGGTCAAGGCTGTGGTGGCCGTGAGTGTGCCACTGCATTCCAGCCTGAGTGACAGAGTGAGACTCTGACTCACAATAAATAAATAAATAAATAGAAAGGTACACTCAACACCAATAACTCTGTTAGAATTACCTACAAATCTCAGCTCCAATGACAAACCGCACCCCCTCCCATGGGCCAGGAACTAAGGCCTGCTCATTATGTAGTGGCCGAAAGTTCAATCCGAGAGACCACCAAGAGCCAATTCCGATGAAAGTTCAAGAGGGTCTTTATTTGCAAGCTCGAGCCTGGACCTCTGTCGACAACCGACACAGCAGAGTACACCCAGAGGCCCTGACTTCCTTAAGCAGATACCTTTTATGCTTTTACACAAAGGGAGGAGGAGTTTGGGGGGGGACTTTCTAGTCTTGTTACCATTTAATTGGGTAGTAACCTCTGGTCAGCTTAATCGTGGAGGATTGGCTAGCTTGACTCGGGCTGACCTTAGCCCACTAGCTGGGGAAGTTGCAGAGACATTTGGAAACTTTAGGTGATTTTCCCCTGGCACCTGATTGGTTGTTGCTAAAGGGAAAGTGGGTCGAGGGAAGGGGTTGAAGCTTGAACTGGAGCTTTGCAGTTTTTCCCATAACTGAAACTTTAAACAGCTACAGGTTATGTTTTAAAACAGAAAACTAAGATGGCTGTGCTATTGTCCACAAGCCGGTTACATATTTATTGGGTTATAGCATGCTCTTAACCTAAGTCTATGGTATACTCTATTACAGTTCTCTCAATTAGATAAGCAGGAATCACTGGCCTGAGGCAGCCTCCTACCTTTGAGGTCATAAGTAACAGGCTGTAATCTCACTTAGCATGAGCAGCCTGAAAACTAACTCAGGAGTACATTTTTGGTAACAAACTCTAGGTTTCCGCCCATCTCAGGTAGCCGACTTTCACACCATACCAAGGAAGGCAGAGGCTGGGCTGTAGACTCCAGGATTTCTCGGCTACTTCTGACCCAAGTGCATACTGACTCAGAAACTGTTCGTTGTTTAAATATACTTGGTTACGTTTGTTGTCTAAAGTTTTTAACAGACCCCAGAAAACAAAATTTGGGACTCTGCCAAGGATAGCTCAGGTCCTCTGTCCCTGAGTCACACCTCTCCCCCTCCTCTCTCAGCCCATTTCTCACTATAGGGGTCTCACATGGCCCTAGAGTACGTTTATTCCCTGCCCCAAAGCATGGGATTCTCCATCCTTAACTGACTTTTAAAAATCTTCCTTGGTTCTTCTATTTCTTCTCACTCATCCCACAAGGATTCTCCCACCTCTGTCTCTGAGCAAGGGGCACTGGGCTCTGGGTGCATGAGTAGCCCCTCTAATACAGTGTTTCCTGCCCCTCTGACCTCAGGTTCCAGGAGCCAGAGGAGCTGAATGGAGGGGAAGCCCATAGCCACATCTCCTTCCCAGCTGACCCCACAGAGTTCGCTCCCCTATCCAAATGGTGAGGAGGGTCTGCTCCTATCTGAACTGTACCTAGAGACAGAGGCCCTGGGGCAACATCAGCCTCCTTCACACAGGGCTACTGGGAAGCTCAGGCCAAACTGGGAGCAGAACCAGCTGGTTAGGCATAGCTGGCAGTCCTGCTTTGCCATAGCCCCTGAGATGGCCAGGAAGGAGTCTGCAGGTCCACACACTGTGGCTGCACCAGGACCTCTAGGATGGAAGCCTGTGCTGGCCCATCTCTGATGGCAAAGCCATGATCCAGCTCTGCTCACTCAGTCCCATGGGGGGGTGACTTCGAGGACCCCTGCCTCCTTGCCCTTTGACTTCTCACCTGCTGTGCTGGGGCCTGGACTTAGCCAACACCATCTTTTATCCCCAGACACCTCCATAGCCCAGACCCCTCTTCAAGCCTCCCTGGGGACCCTGGGCCCCAGAACTACATGGTCCTACTCACCCTGTGCCCCCATGCCCCATGGGTATGTGGGAGGTACCACTCTGTGAGTGCAGTTTGGGGGTTTCTTTTGTAGTCCTTCTCTAGAAAACCCCTGGGACCCAGCTCCTCTCTCCTCTAGAGGGACTATCAGTGACTCAGCTGTGGGGCAAGGAGCAGGCTAGGGACTGCCCTGGGAACAGAAGTGGCCTGAAGGGCAGAGGTATTCTGTGACCTTGTCAGTTGGGTTTAAGACAGATGCTCCCCAAGCACAGTGGAACCCAGCACTGCAGGGCCCTGACTAGGCCACCAGACCTGGCAAGAGACTGTAGAAAGAGACAGTAGTTGGAGGGAAAGACAGGATCCTCCTGGGGCTGGGGTGGAAGACTTAGGGTACCACCTCCCCCAAGCTTTGGTCACCTAAAGTGCACCTTGTTCCACCAACCTATGTGTCCCGTTCAACTAGGCCTGAGTGCCTGCCAGCCAGGGAGGGTGTGGCCTGATGTGTGTGGGGGCTGCTGAGGGCATCCTGCTCCCTTACCTGACTCACAGGAGGTGCAATCTGACTGCTAGACACTCCCTCTCTGTGGCTTCTTGGTGCCCCTGGGGCAGGATAACTGAAATGTGAAGTCAGTGGAGGCAGGTCAATAATGGCCAGCAGAAAACTCATTCCTGGCCATAAAGAAGGTATTAGCTGGGCAGAAGAAGCTGCAGAGAGGAGAGGGAAGGAGGGGACTCTGAGTGCCTGATGGCCCCTGCAGTGTGGTATGGGCTGGGGGTGGCTGCCTGGTACTCAGGAGTTATCATCTGGCCAGGGACACAGTTTGGTCCAGCATGAGGCATCAGCTGGGGAGCTTGGGCTTGGGGGAGGACAAATGGTTTAAATTATGGTAAAAGAGGCACAGGTTTGAAATTGGGACTGAGTCGGTGATACCCAAGGAAGAGCTCAAAAGACAGAGAAAGATGGCCAGGGGAAGCTGTGGAACTCCTCCCACGACTTCTCAATATCACAGAAAACTCAGGTTGAAGGAGACCTTCATAGATGGTTCAGCCACCTCTTGCAGCAGAAATGAAAACCGCAAGTCCAAAGACATGAGGGTCCCCAGAGGTGCCTCTCAGCACTCGTTCCTGGGGATATGGCTCGCAGTGGCCTGGGTGTTGAGGGTGCCCACTGGGCAGGGCCTTGGGGCACCAGTGCCCTGGGGGCAGAAGTGTCCTGAAAGGGAGAAAGGTCTCACAGGACAGCAGGAAACCTCACTCCTTGATGCTCAGCATGGCCCCACCCTAAAGCGCAGGACCTTCAGGGTCCAGGAGACAGGCAGAAGCCTCCTCAGGGACCTTGGCCACTGTCTAAGAGACAGAGGAGGGCAGAAGTGGAGGGAACTGTTCTCCCACCTGACCTTCCTCGATTTCTCCTGAGCATCCCCGCCCTGGGGGAAAGGTTATCTGTGGGACATGGACCACTGGTCCAATCTCCCAGGGAGCAACTGGGGACTTGGGCTCCTAGAAGGCAGAAGAAGCTTTCACTGGGCAGGCAAGGCCAGCAGAGTCCCAGCAGGGGCTGGGCAGGCACGGGGTGCAGGCAGCCTTCAGGGGCCACTGCAGGAGGGGATCTTAAGAGTGCTTGGGAAAGGAGCAGATGGACAAAAGGGCCTCCGATCCAGAGACCAGCCCACCCAGCACCTCACTTCTCCTAGAACACCCTCTCCACCTACAGCAACCCCAGCTGGCATCCACGCCAAGCTGCCTGCACACTATGCTGTCCGCCACACCTGCCGCAGACCATCATTTCTGTGCGACAGCTCTGAGCATCCATCCAGAGGGCTCCTGTGTCACCAGAACTCCCCTCCAGACTGCTCCGTCAGTGTGTTGTTCTGCCTTCTTTGTCTCCTTTTTCTCTTTACTTCCATGTCCCTTTGTAGTTTGAGCAATGACATCAGGGGAAGACACGGACCTCTGCCTACCTCTGTGGGGCCTCACTGGGTACACAGCCCCTCCCCACAACCCCCCACATGCACCCACCACAAGGCCAACTTTGCTGCTCCCTCTGAGGTTTCAAAATCAGCTTATGCTGACTGTGCTAGGCATGTCTCCAACACATGTTCGCTGGGAGACTGCGTGTGCCAGGCTTTGCTCTGACTGTAGAGCACTGAACACAATGCCAAGTCTCTCTAGTTTGATGACCTTTATAGTTCAGTGGGAATAACAAAATACATGTGGCCAATAAGTAAAACAGTATGTTAGACTGTGATGTGTGCTAAGGGGGCCAGGAGAGGCCTCTTTAGATAAAGTAACCTTTGAGTGAAGACCCAAGGAAGAAGTGGCTGGCCAGATGGCCCTATACTCCACTACCCTGATTAGGGACACATAGGCTGGTGGCACAAGGTGCACCTTAGTGATCAGAGCTTGGGGGAGGTGGTACCCTAAGTCTTCCACCCCCAGGTTCTGGACTGGTTGGCCAGATGGCCCTGTACTCTTTGACCTTGAGAACAGTGCAGTTTGGCCCAATTCAAGCAGGGTCCTCCCCATACTGGGTCTTCTTCCTGGGCGGCTTGATCTGTGGAAGAGTAGAGAAAGACCCCCAGGTGGGCAGAGTTGGGCTGTGGCCAAGTCCCTAGGGCAGTAGTGTCCCTGAGGATAAGGGTCAGCTCCCTCTAGAACCAAGACACAGGTCAGACTGGCCACTGGGAAGGGCAGTGTGAGACCCACGAGGGGTCCCTCCTGCAGAATACACAGTCTAATTGTTCACCCACTGTCCATACTACTGGTGCTTGTAGGAGGAGGTCAGGGAGGTGTTCCTGGCCCAGGTGATGCCTGTTTCCAAGGGATACCTGGAGAATGACCATACCTGAAGCTGAGGTGGGGATCAGGAGATGACTGTCTGTTCCTGCTCTGCCTTCCCTTGCCCCACACGGGACATACCTCAGAGGCCACTCAGTGGCTAAGATTGGGAACTGGCCAGTTCTGGGCTGCTGTTGGGCAGACATGGCCATGGGCTGGCAGGTCAGGAGTTGAGAGATGAGCTATGCATTGAGATAGCATCCCCAGAGCTCTACTGCCAGTGCTTAGGCATCCCTCATGGGCTCTATTCTATCCCTCATGGGCTGCTGTGACCCCTGGGGTTCAAGGGAGCTGTGGAGTGGCCAAAAGCTGGATGGAGCCAAAGACTGGACATCCACCTTGGACACTGACTGTGTGTCCTTAGGCAAGGCCACCCTATTCCTGAGCCTCAGTATCCTAGTCTGACAGATGGGACTGGAGCACAGTACTTTGTCCTGTGGTCCTATATCCAAGCATTCAGGGACTCTGTGAACCACATGGAGAGCCATGTGCATCTGCATGTGCTTTTGTGGAAGTGTGTCCATAGATTCCAAAGGTAATTGACCTCAGAGGATGAAAACCACTGGACACACTCTCACACTGTGAGAACCACCAGAAAGTTCAACAAATGAGCGGGACTGGACCCACGCAGATACTCTGGTTTTATGGCCTCTTCCCTCTCCCTGATAGCAGTATGCTATCAGGGAAGGCACAACCAGCTGAGGACCTTATACCATGACCACTAATGTGCCCTCTGATACATAGAGTCCCTCAGGGGTGGCCAGTGGGTAGAGAAGACATGCATACACTGCTCATGGGAGGGTCACTGCATCCTTCTGCCCACCATGCAAAAAGCCTGGGAACAGGCTGGCCCAGGAGAGGGATCCCAGGGGTCTCAAAGGGAATAGACTTGTCAGTCTTTCTGGGCTGACCAGTGAGTAGGGGAGGGCTCTGAATGATCCTCCACTTGCCAGTCAGGGAGCCTCAGGAATGAGGAAGGGACTGGTGAGGAGGACCTAGTACCCTCAGTGTCAACCTCTGGGATGGACCTCATCCACCTTCTGGGGCAGAAGCCCTCCCAGCATAGCCCGCCAGTCTCTATAGCATTGGCCTTGACACAGAACCTGCCTCTATCACAGGTGTGGTTACCGGGTAAGTTGCTCGGACCAGGTTGAAGGCCATAAGTGCCCAGAGGACAGTGCTGTCAGTCCAGCCCCATCTTTTCAGGGCAGTAAAACCCCGTGAAGGGAACAGTGCCCAGATTGGGGCCTCAAGGTCGGAGGGAAGAGAAAAACCAAGGATTCTGGAGGCTCAGGGGCTCAATCCACATGAAGGACTGTCCTCTCTGCAGGGGGATCTTGTCCCAGAAATCTGGATGTCCCCTAAATGCAGGGAATATGGTATCATGATCAGAAGATGCTGCCCAAGCCTTAGTGATGCCTGGAGACCTAAGCAAGACCTGAAACCAAGTGAAGGGAGACAACAGGCAAGCCAACTCCTGTGGGCCGTGCCCTCACCCCTGGCCATGGGACCACTGGATCAGTCAGCCAGGCTCCTGGCAGGTAACTCACCTCTTGGATACAGCTGTGGCCTTGGCACTGGAACACAGTAGCAGCCACCAGGACAGATGTAACATTCTGTTGTGTGGGTGCCAGAGGTACAGGAGCTGGAAAAATATGGAGTAGGCTCAGCCATTCCCAGGAGACAAAAGTGTCCAAAGGGACAAAATCTCCCAGAGAGTCCTTCCGTGGAGCAGGCAGGGATAGTGCCTCCAATGAAGAAAGTTCTGGAAAAAATGGGGGCCATGAGGAAAGGCCTCTGCCGAGGAGAGGCTCTGGGAGCACACAGCCCTGGGACAGCAAATGGCCTTCCAGTATGGGGCTTCTGAGTCAGTTCTGTGGGCTGGGTCCCCCCACATAGTCTCCTCCTTCCTTCAGCCTGGCCCCGCCGGGTGGGCAGAAACATACAGTACTGTCATGTCTGGGCACTGACATTCCTTCAGTGGTCTCATTGGCATGTTTGCAAGTGGCCACAGGATCCACAGGACAGTGGAGTGGTTCCTCCCACCAACAGACACTTCTCCCCACCCTCCAGCTGGGCTGGACCCTGCGATGGAGTCTACTCTTCATTCTGTGGCTGCCATTCCCATCCCAGAGGCACACTGCCTATCCTGGGTGCCAGTATGCTGATGACACTGGTGGGTGCCCTCCAGAGAAAAACTGTCCTCCAGAGAACTGTGGCATCCCTCATGGGCTCTATTCTCTTCCTCAAAACAGGTGCCTGGTGGATAATGGGCCTGGACTAGCTTCTCTGTGGAGGTCAGGGAGGTGAGGGAGAAGCCAGACAGTAGCCAGGTCCTCTCAGTCACCCCTCACCTAGCCAACCAGGGTAGAACCCCCTTTACCAGCATCCTGAGGGAGGGACTGGCTCAGCCCCGGAATCCTGGGGTTAATTGACTGAATGGAAACCAGGTAAGTGCTTGGGCAGGAAATTTTGCCCGATTCTGCTGGAGTCAGCCACCGGGGAAATCAGAGACTATGTGTCACCTGCTTTTCAGTAGGTGAGAACCCAGGAGGAATGACCAGCCTTGAAAAAGCTTCCTGGGTGGGAAGTGGCCGAAGCATGAATAACAGAAGAGAGACACTCGGTTGTGGGAGGTCAGTTACTCAAGTAAAAGTTCACAAGGTCCAGATGAAGAGAGGGCTTGAGGACTGCCGAGAAGAGAGAGGAGGCATTGTGGGGACAATCATTCAGCACCGGTCTTTGTCGAGACAAAGGCTGGGAGCTTCAGAGTCAGCAAAGGGCAAAGAGGGAGGTAAGTGGCTCTGAGGGCAGCGAGGTACCCTTGGCGCAGTAATGCCCAGCAGGGCAGAGAAGACCCTCCGTTCCGTCATTGGGTCTTTGCTGGTGGCTCCTCCCTTGCACCAGTAGTCTGCGGCACGGTCTCCTGAGAAGAGGATGTCTGGTTACCTTCCCCAGGCCCCTCCCTGGAGCCACAGCATGAGGCACAGCAGCCTTTCCCCATACCACAGTCACAGGTCGCAAGTGTCTCAGAGCATAGGCAGACTGGCACGGGGCCTTGGGAAGAGCAGGGACTCGGATGCCCCTGCCTCCAGATTGTGCTGAGCTCCCTGGCCAAAGTCGTGGGGTGGCCCAATTTGAGAAATGGCCTCCTCAGAGACTGGCTGCCAGTCCTGGACTTTCCTCATGGATCAAAACATTTCCAACCATTTAATGTGGGAAGCCACCAAAATGTCCTAAAAATGCACACCTCCTACACCATAGTTGATGATCCAGGGGACACAGCAATGCTAAGACCTATGGGAAGAACTACTGGCGGGTGGAGCCCATGTCATAAGTGGGGTCAGTGAAGGGCTCCCAGGGCTGGACGAGGTCAGAAGCATGCAGAGAGCTTTCTAGAACCAGACATGGAGGCCTGACCCCACCTTCCTGACCTCCTGGGGTGGGGACTGGGAATACTGCATGAGTGACAAAAAGGCCTTTGAAAAGCAGTGAGAATGTAAACCTCCTCCCAGCCCAGGTGGTGCTGCCTGACCCTGCTGGCCAGCAACCCAGAGCTGTTAGCATCTCCCTGAAACCTCCTCACCCCTGGTCTCCCTACCTGTCAGTCTCACCACCGCATAAGACCTTTCTGCCCCCAAAGATGCCTCAGGTTATGTTTGTACCTATTGGTGCTGTGAGTCTCGCCAGGGTGCCGAATTTCCCAGGGGGCACATCTGGCTTTCAGTGATGCTGGTCAGTCCCTTCTGAGGGCAGTATGTGCCCACTGGGCAGCTGTAGTTTATGGCCTTAGCTGTACCCAGGGGAAAGTAATACCCTTGGGGACAAGGGTATAGGCTGAAGTCCTGGATGGATCTGGCACTCGAGTCATAGCAATAGTCTGGCTGGGAGCGACGTTTAGCAACAAGGAAGACCCCTTCCAGAAACTCTTAGTCCTGCCCTGGGCTCTCACCTGACCCTAGCCCTTTCTCCACACCCCAGGTCTCTCCTCCCACTCGCCTGCAGGACACTGCCCACTGGGGGCCTGGAGACCAACCTCCTTGCAGTAGAAGCCTGGTGGGCAGGGCTGGCATGCAGAGGGCACAGTATGTTTGGGGAGGCTGGAGAAGGTGCCAGCAGGACAGGGTGTGGGCCTGTGTGAGGGCATAGGAGACAGTGTGGCCTGGCTAGGGGAGGTCACAGGTTCAGGCAGCAGAGGTGGCTTACAGGGATGGCAAGAGTATGCCCAGCCTCAGGTCCTGGGTAGCCCTTGAGGTTCACAGACCTGGAAGACGTAGGGTGGCCCAGTCCATCTGCAAGCCCTTCACCTGATACTGGAAGCACCCATAGCTCAGACCATGAGTCTGATGAGGCTCCAGGGGAGATTAGACCACTGCCATTGGCTCTCAGATGTCCCCCCCAAAACTTAAACCACAGCCAGCACCCAGAGTGTGTTTCACCACGCCCCCTCTGCAGGACTTCCCAGTGGGTACCTCTCCACCCTGGGCTTCCTCCCACTTGACCAAGGACCCGAGGGCAAAGTAGAGGAATCAGATCTGTCTACAGAGCTGAAACAGCAGGGAGTGTTGGGCTGGGAGTGGGGCCCAAGGAGAGCTCATAGCAGAAGGTTTCTGGAGGACAAGGGGGTACCAGTCTGTCCATCCTCTGGAGATGGGGAGGCTGCATCTTCTGAACAGAAGTAGCAAGCCTGACAGTGCCTGCTGGGTGTGATGAGGCCTAGGGGAGGAACTGCACAGACACTCTATGAAAGAGGTTGACTAGTGGAACAAACCATGATTAAGTGGGCCTCAGTCCTCACAGGACTAGGGGCATGGTGAAGATCGTGGTTAGAACTGAGTCAAACTAGTGACTGAGCCTGCAGAGAGCCTGTGAAAAGCCTGTGCTGACCCTGCGCTGAGTCCTATGCTGAGTCTGTGAAGAGCCTATGCTGAATCTGTGCTAAGCCCAGTGATTAGTCTGGGCTGACCTTGCGCCGAGCCTGGTACTGAGCCTGTGCTGAGCCTTAAGCCCTGTACTGAGACTGTGCTGAGTCTGTGTTGAGCCTGTGCTGAGTCTTGAACTGAGACTATACTAGGCCTGTACTGAGCCCTGTGCTTAGTCTGCACTGAGCCTACACTGAGCCCTGTGTTGAGCCTGTGCTGAGTATGGACTGAGCCTGTACTGAGGCTACGCTGAGACTGCATTGAGCCCTGTGTTGAGTATGTGCTGAGGCCTGCACTGAAGCTGCACTGAGCCTGGGCAAAGCCCTGTGCCAAGCCTGTGGCTGAGCCTTGTGCTGAGGCTGTGCTGAGCCTGTACTGAACCTGTGCCGAGCATATACTAAGACTGTGTTGAGCCTCAGCTGAGCCATGTGCTGGGTCTGTGCTGAGCCTGCACTGAGCCTTGTGCCGAGCATGTGCTGAGCCCTGTGCCAAGCCTTGTGCTGAGCCTTGTGTTGAGCCTCTACTGACCCTACACTAAGCCTGTGTTGAACCTCAACTGAGTTATGTGCTGGGCCTGTGCTGACTCTTCAGCCTTCGCTGAGACCTGTATTGAGCCTGTGTTAAGCCCTGTGCTGAGCTTGTATTGATCCCTGTGTTGAGCTCTGTGCTGAGCTTGTACTGATCCCTGAGCTGAGCCTGTGTTGAGCCATGTGCTGAGTCTGGCAGAGCCTGCTCTGAGCTCAGGTTGTGTGTTCCATCTCTTATCACCCCACCCTGTAACATGGCTAGTTTTCAATCATCATCAGTGAGTCACACAGCTGTAATTAGACCACAGACTCAGCCAACTTAGCTTGGGGTCTGAACTCAAGAGTTCTACTGCCCCTTAAGGGACCCTCTTGGGGTCTCCAATAGCAGGATGAGTCTGTGCACATCTGGTCCCTAGTGCCCAGCAGTGTCATCCACAGTAGGTGATTGGGAAGTGAGGGCACTCAAACATGTGGAATGGGGAAGGGGATAGGCTAGGCGCCCCTCAGCTCCTCCTTCTGCAGAAGGCCTGCTGGCTGGGCCTCTTCCCTCCTTCCTGCTTTCTGTTGTGTCTGGACTGTGTTCACGCAACAGTGACAGCAATAGTGATGATGTCTGCAGCACAGTCCTGCCAGGAGGTGTGCCAGGCCCAATGCTGCTGAGGTGGGCAGACTGTAGCTCATTCAGAGGACCACAGTGGGTTCTGCGCACATTCACATTGGTTCTTCCACCAGCCACAGCCTCGGCAGGGTGTGATTGGTCTTTATCAGAGGAGCCACAGAAAGAGCTTGGTGGGCAGCATGTGGGTTCTGGGCTGCCCTAGGGGCAACAGGAGTTGGTGGGGCACTTCCCCCCAGTGACTGTGCCTGTGCTTGTGTAGATGTCCAGGTTGAAGGGGTGGGCAGTCCATGCTGCCAACATGCAAAACCAGCCTGGGGTGGAAACCAGCAGGGAGGAGTGGGCAGTGGTTCAAGGGGTCCAAGGTTAAGCTCACCAGGCTGCTGGCATACCCTTTCAGTTGGTGCTTCAGGAGACGTCCAGGTGACTCCAGGATCAGGGGCAGAAGTGGGAAGTACAGAGATGAGAGGGCGGCTTACCCCAGCCATGCAAGAGACTCACCTCAGTACAGGGCCCAGAGGTCGGGGCGTCAGATTCTCCTGCTCACAGTAGTGGCCCAGGGAACAGAGCAGACAGCTGTCTAGGTTCTGAATCAGCAGGTCTGCGTTGTAGTAGCCCCAAGGACAGGGGAACTGGGTGGCGTACTTTGTGTCTGAGAAGCAAAGTTAAAGAAGCAGAGGCTTGCTTTCTGGATCTAGAAGGTACCTTCTCCTCCATGGCCCGGGACAGGGGGCAGGGGGCAGAGTGGGGCTTGGTCAGCCAGGTAACGGTAGGAGCCAGCAAAGCAGGGCTGTGGGAAGAAGGTTCCCCTGGGACAGAAGTGGCCTCAGGGACAGGGCCCCCTGCTCTAAGTGTCCTGCAGGAGGAAGGAAGCTGGATGATGGTGCACATTCCCATCACAGCAGATTGTGGGATGACCTGTACAGAGCCCAGGACCAAATGTGAACTTGGGTTTGGGTCAGAGGTTTAAGGATATCAGAGAGAAATAATGCTGATAACTAGCATTTGTATTGCACCTTACAGATCCGAAAGCATGTATTTTACAGAAATATTACATAATTTGAGCCTCAGAAAATTTCTCTTGGGTAAGTGGTCAGGGTGATGAAGTTCTCAGATATCAGTGGACATTCCAGCACTGCCCAGGCTCTGCCCTGCTCTTCTGAACCAGCTCTTCTGATGTCTGTCCTAGTGCTCATTCTAGGACACACTCTGCATTTTTCAGTAAGACAGACCGAGAGAAGATTGCTTTCATTCATTTGTGCTAAACCTGATTGGCTGGTTTATGTTTTGAGTCTGTTGTGCAGGCTCAGCAGCACAAACTGGGACTGGGCTCTGCCTCTCCAGTCTTTACCCTTGATGCCCTAGAACTTAGCCTTCCATCTGGAAGCTGGGCCTTCTGCTCAGAAGTTTTCCGAACAATGGAAGTGTCAGAACAGAAGGATTCAATGGCTCTGGCAGGGTTCAGAGCTGCCTGTCTGCCCAGCCAGATGCTTCTGGAACCAGACTCCAGCCTTCCCCTGCCCCTGGAGAGAGCCATGCAAGGAGGTCCTCCAGAAAACAGCAGCCACTAAAGGAAGCCAGATGTCCTGGACGCCGACCCCAGAGCCTGACACCCTCTGCCTGACTTGCACCTCGAGGGGCGGGCAGAGGGTCTGCTGCCCTGGGACTCTGGGTCTTGGTCCCACCTTTCCACAAGGCATCTCCAGCTCCCATGGGAGCCGAGACCCATGCTCAGCTCAGCTTCTGAGAGGGTCACAGGGCAACACTTTGGTATCCACTAACTGGAAGCCCCCTGATCCTCTCTGCCCACTCCTGGCAAATATGTGACCGATTTAGTAGGTTTGTGGGACTGAGGGGTGCTGGAAAGCTGTCTAAGCAAGTGTGACTTTACAACAAGCAAGGAAGTTGGCCTTACAACTCTACCAATATTGAAGCCTCACTCCATGAGCTGTGTTTGCCTGGGTAGGGTTGGGGGTGACTTTATCAGTCTCTCTATCCTGAGGTCTGTCTCTGGACCCTGCCCTGAAGCCAAATGCTGCTTGGCAGGGCCTTCTGGACAGTCATCAGTCATATAACACAGTCTTCCGAGCTCTGCACATGGGTTTGGGGCCAACCCTGGCCAGAGAGGTCAGCACAGGTGGCACTGAGGTCACAAAGACACCATGCCAGGGGAAGACTGGGCCTTCCTTTCAAAGGCCTTGAAGCACATAGGCCATGTTGAGTGTCATTGCTGAAAGAAGGACGTGTGGGAAGTCCTGCTTTCTAAGGCTCTCCCAGCAGAAAGTCCTGCAACTGTCACCTTGTGATCACCTTCTTGCTAGACACTTCACTTCCCTGTGGAAAGAACTCCTAGTGCTGACCTAATCTTTCAGGGCAAGGCAAAGGAGAGAAGCCAGTGCCCTGGGAGTAGTGATGACTTGTGGATAAGGCAGGTCTCTTGGCCTGGAAAGAGGTGGCTTCAATCATCCCAAGGCCCCACTCCATTCTAATCTTGTGGAACTTTTCCTTAGCAACCCTGCTCTTTCTGAATACACCAAGTACCTTCGTTGTGGCTGTGCTCCCTGTCCAGCCGAGATGTGGCTGCCAAGGAGCTCTTGAGGTCTCCCCACAGCCCACTGAAGGATCTTGGGGTCTGTGCCCCTCCTGATCAGTGAAATCCTGGAAGAGAAAAGTGCTCAGGCTGTCCTGTCTGTGAGCTAGAACTCGGCTCCCACCCTCCCAGGTACAAGTTTCCTGCTACACCTGATGGCTGTCAGGGATCACGCTTTAGGGATATCCTGGATGAATTCATAAGGTGGGATCCCTTTGGAGCTTCAAATCCATGTTCCCTGTGTGGCCAAGGGGAGGCGGAGGTGTGGGAGGTCGGATGGTGGAGGACAGTGCCTACCTCTTGCATATCTAGCCCCAAACTTCACCCCCCACCAAACCCATGAACAGCCTGCTGTGCATGGGACCCCCATCCTGGAGACTCTAAAGGGACCCTCAGTCCCTTCCTCAGAGGCTAGTTTAGTGTCATCCCTGTCAGGTTGACAGTGCTCTCCAGAGAGGGGACAGGTCTTGGTGGGCTCAGCAGCAGGACCTTCCTCACCTTCCAGGACACTCTTGCCTGGCCACCCCTTGCCTCCCCTGCCACCCAGGCCTCAGGGATTGGGGTGGTGGGGGTGATGGCTCCCAACTGCAATCAGGAGACCCATTCCAGCCAGTCACCAACCTGCCTCCTCCTCGTTCACCCAGGTTGGCTGTGCTGACCGGGCACACTGGCCATGGGTACTCTCCAGCAGATCTCTCCCTCAGGTGCTGAGGCTCCCAGGGTCAGTGCCCAGATGGCAGGTACTGGCCACACTCTGCTCAGTGTTCAGGAAGGACGTGGGTGTCCTTACCAGGTGCACATGAGCCGGGGGATTAGTTTGGCCCACGGAGTCACAGAAAAGCCCATGAGGGCAGGGCAGGCACCAACTCATGCCCTGCGCTCCACTCTCTTCATTCCAGGTGGCAGCTGGGAGGGCCACTGTCTGGGGTCCTTGTTGCCAGCAGGGCAGAAATGGCCTAGGGGACAGAGGTCACTAAAAGGGAGTCTCTCCTAAAGAAAGAAGGGCCCTTTGAGGCTCACAGGTGGAGAACTAAGGGATTTTCTCATTGGCTTCCCTCTGCTTCCACCCTGAGCTCCTCTCTGAGGAAACCTGCCAGACTCAGCCCAGAAGCTCCTACCTCCCGGTGACCCTCTGGAAACCACTCAGGGACCTTAACTTTTCAAAAAAGGAAGCAAATTTTAACTGTTAAATAACCTAAACAATCCCAACTCTCTATCTGCTGACAGCAGTGACACACAGCTTTAGTTGTGGTTAATACACTTATCATCTCATCTATCAATTAATCGATCAATCTATATCACTTGCCAATAATCTACCAACTATCAATTAATCAGTCTATCATCTATCAATTGTCTATGCATCAAACACTGTACCTACCTGTCACTATCAGGAGTTACTGAGTGTCCCACTGGGTTGATAAGCCACATCTCTTCTGAGATAATTTCTTATGGTTGGGTTGCAGTGATGTTTTGTTTTTGTTTTGTCTCTGCTATTAAAATGTGTGTTACTTTGAACATTTTTCAGAAATGACACTTTCCCTCCCTTTCAGATTCTTTCCCACATTGAAATTCCTGGATCAAAGGGTCGGAACTGCCTGAGGCCCTTGCTGGGTACTGTAAGACCACTCTCTAGCAGATCTGGGCCCACCAGCAGCCCCAGACCCCCACAGTAGCAGACAGCATGACTCCACTCACACTGATGACCCCTGCAAAGCTTTGGCACATGTGATAACATTCCATGATCTGTAGGTGCAACTGGTACAAATGGCACTGCTTCTCGTGCCCTTCATGCCACCCAGCGAGCCTCTTCCTAGCCACTGGCATGTCTGTGTTTGGCCCATTTTCTCAGTAGGTCCTAGATGCCAGTCCTTGGCCCTTGCGTTGCTTGTTTCAATCTAAGTCAGCATATTTGATGGCCTGGTTTGTTTGCATTCCGAAGTTGGTTTCCTCAGTGTCTGCCCTCCCAGGGGTCTGGGAGAGACCCATACTCTTCTTTTGGTTTTTCTTCATTTCTGTAGATTTTTCTCTCTCTCCCCTTCTTTACTTCTGTTTTTGAGGGAAGGTGGGGTTGCTTTTGTTTCTCTTCTGCAATATCCTGTTCCTCCTTATGAGGGTCTTCTGGCTTTGTTCACTTTTGAGGTTGGAGTGTGGGCTGCAGACTGTACTTTTTTGCAGTTTTGAGGTTTAATTGAGGGGGAAGCTGTGGTTCAGAATGTATATGCTGATTCTAGCATCCATGAACAGGTGTATGAACACACTGGAACCTATTTCTCTCTGCCTTACAATCTGTCCTTGCAGCGGTATGTAGTCTTGGTCCATAGATTAAAAAGGGGGTATAAAAGAGGAAAATAATGGAGGAAGGGGGGGTCAATAGGAAGTTAGAAAGAGAGAAGAGTGAGAGGGAAAACAGATATACATACCAACTATCAGGTAAGAAAGAGACACAAAGCCGGAAAGAAGTGAAAAAAGACATGTAAGAAAGATTCCCTAAAGAATACTGACAGCTTCACAGAGACAGACCAATAAAATCATGAAACAATGTAAGTCAGAAGGCAAACAACAAAAGTGATCAGAATAAACAGTCAAAATGATGAAATCATAAGTCAAAATAAGAGATCAGACTAAAGTCACTTCAGCTCTGATCTCCCGCCGCTCCCCTTTGTCTTTGTTGCAGGCAGCTAGATTTACTGGCAGTTTGGGTTTGTTTGTTTTGTTAGTCTACTGCCTGGGGGTTGCTTTTGTCTGATTCAGCGTAGGGGTGGGGCTTTGTCTCCTGTTTAGCTACTTTACCTTAGGAACTGAGGTGGGGTTTGTTGATAGGTGGGTGGGGCAATGGAAGTCTCTTCCTGGAGAATGGTGGAGGCAGTTTTTGCAGATCCATTTCTCTCCACCTGTCTGGGTCCCCAAGCTTGGGGTCACGTGCTGAGTGCCTCAGCCAGGGTGGGCCCAGAGCTCCAGAGCTCCAAAGCTCCAAAGGGTGGCGGTGGGTGGCTAGAGTGGCCCTGGGCCCCCCACAGGGCACTTCAGCCAGGAATGGGACGGGTGTTTCTGAAGGGCAGGCGCCCAGAGCCTCCCTGAGTGACCGGCGGCTTAGTGCTGGGTGTTGGGCGAGAGACGATGTAGCCAGGCAGCAAGCTGAGACCCGAGACTCCCACATACGCGGTGGAACAGCAGCAGCAGGGGGCCGCAATATCTGGCCCTGTGTGGGATTGAAGGTCCCTGGGCCTCAGACCAGTGCGGCTGGTGGTGGGCTGCCCCATAGAGCTGATCTTCGACATGAACCCACAGTTCAGGGGAGCCTCGTGGCTGATCAGCAGGTGCCCGGTCTTGGTCACTGACTGTAGTTCCCACTACTTGGATGGCTGAGATGGAAGGATCACCTGAGCCCAGCAGGTCGAGGTTGTGGTGGCTGGGAGCGTGCCACTGTACTCCAGCCTGGACAACACAGCGAGACTAGAATCATGAATCTCAATGCTGCACACAAAAAACGCCGGCCTCCATGAGGGTTCCTCTCCAGCCAATGCCAATCCCCAGTACTCAGGTCCCTGTTCGGACATCACTCTGTGGGGTCCAGCCTCCGCTGATCAGGGCCTGAGCTGTGGAGAGGGAATGAGAAAAGAAAGAGACAGAGAAACAGCGGGATTGGGAGGACTCCCTCTCATATAGCAAGGAACAAGAGAGCCTGATGGCCTGGTTTGATGTTTGACTCTAACTGCTGTCATCCTGTCTTTGCCAGGCTACTGTTTCTCACCAGGTAGAGAGCCCCAGAGGACAGGTGCTTGGCGTTTCTTTCATTGCAACCCTGACTCTCACCCTCGGGGAGGCCTGGCAGGGCCTACACTCACAGGGGATGAGATGTTGGAGCCAGGCCCACAGTGATGCCCAGCCCAACACAGCCCCTGGGGCTCGGCCAGGCCAGCTCTGCTGCAGTAGGCCCCAGGGTGGTATGGCCAGCAATCCTCCACACCGGAGGCCCTGGGGACCTTTGAGAAAGTAACGTGGAAGAGAGAAGAACGCCACTAAGTTCAAGATCTTGGAGGCCATGGTGGAGATTACAGGCATGTCTAGGATGGCTCCTCTGCTTGGAGGGGTGCAACGGGGAGCAGAACAGGGCCCTCCACCCTCCCCTTGGACAGACAAGGTGAGGCAAGAGGAGATAATCAGTCCTCCAAGGACAGATACTCCAAGACACAGACGCTGAAGGTGGGATGGACTTTTCATCAGGTTGAAGTGTCTGACTGCAAAATGGAGTTGCCAACACAGTGATCCCAGCCCCTTCGCCCGTTCCTCCTCCTCCAAGCCTCACACTCTCCCCAGTTACTCTATCCCTTGTGACATTCTGGAACATGAGCAGCCCAGCCCTCATCTGAGTGGGGTGTGGCCATGTCGTGATGAAGGGATGCCATCCCTTTCAGCTGACAGTGACTAAAGAACCTTCCATGCAAAAGCTGAGACACACCAGTCAAGGGGCCCAGGGGAGGGTCTAACCAAAAGACATGGGATGGACAGCAGTCCCCGGACTGGCAGTAGTGCTTGGGAGGACATCTCATTGGGGCCAGCCAGTTTTGTCTGGTTGCAGAATTTTCCTCCTGGTTACTCCTGGCACAAGGGATGACCTGAACCCTGGAAAGAAGGGTGGGCAGTAAGGTGGAGGCTCTTCCTAGTGTCTGGTGGGGCCTCAGGAGAGTGTGGCCATGCCCCAGGCTCTGTGCGTACTCCCTAATGTCCTCAGGGAGGTCTCCATGTGAGTCAGGAGAGGCTGTTTGGCCCTGTGTTGGGTAGTTGCCATGGCTGCACAGTGGAATGCACCATGTGCTGTGTGCCACTGACCCAGCCCACCTCATCTTGCCCACCATGACTCACTCGATGTCAAGACCTGGGCTCCAGGGAGGAGGCAGGGCACAGGGTTGGAGTCTGCTGTGTCAGGCAAGTGTTGCAACTAGACCCTGCTGGGTTTGCACCCCAGCTGTGTGATCTGCAGACCCTCATTCTGAAGGGGAAAGCTATGCTGGGGCAGGTGCCCCTGAGCTGACACAAGGGTGGGGATCTTCAGATGTAAAGTTCCAGATGACTATAAGGGGCAATGATGATATCTCCTGAGAAAGAAGGACAGGATGTGTCTGAAGACACCATGTGGGCTCCTTAGGCAGCAGCAGGTCACCTCAGTTCTCCTATATGGAGCCCGTGACATATAAATAAACCCAGGGCCAAGATGGCTCTACTGAGCTTCATGTCACTTCCTTGAATAATCATAAGCTCCTCCACTGGTAGGAGCTGGCAGAGTTGGCTGTAGTAAAGCAATGCCACTTCCCTCCATAATGCTGGGTGCAGATGAGAGCAGGGGGAAGGAGGCGTGGAGGCTCCTCTAGGTCTGGGACACCATCACGCACAGGCCCTGGGCTTCTGCTTACTGCTTCCCAGGGGGAGGTGCAGTGTGCTCCCTGCAAAGGGAACTCAATGGGGACAACTGCCCCAGTAGACTCAGGACAATCGTTACTCTGTCTGGGAGGTACAAGTTGGCACACAATACCAGTGCAAGCCTCCAGGAAGCCTCCAGACCCACCCACAGCCTCTCCACACCTGCCATGGGCCCCTACTTGGTGGGGTGGTGGAAACCAAGCAAAGGCTGGTAGTGATTATACCTCTGCCCAGAATATCCTCTCCTGGGGTGAAACACGTGTGGGCAATTTCTCCTCAGACCCCCTGTACCACTGGAACTCTCCTCCTGTTTGATTCAGCCCCCAGACTGTGCACAAGCTTCCAGTTGACACAGGGAACAAGGCTTCAAGCCTGTCTTCCCACCCTGTCCTTTCTGCTGCTGGGGGCCTGCCCAGCTCCTGGCCCCATCCTGTAGCAGATCATTACCCCATTGCATGCTCCCTCCATTTCTGAGTCCAGCTCTGCGGAGTCACCAGACTGCCTGGCCACCCCCTCCTTCCTGACTTTGGGATGTCTCCCATTTCCAGGCCCTTTGAAGATGGAATCTGTTCTGGGAACACTAACAGAGAAACTGCCAGCACTGCACCGCCATGGTGTGGTGGTGGCCCTGTGAGGGCAGTGGCACCAGCAGAGCAAGGCACATAGGCTACAGCCAGCCTAGTACCCAGACCTTGACGGTAAGTTTCCCTATTGAAGGAGGAGCGAACTGAGGGCAGGTGGCCACAGCCTTCCTGGGGAAGAGCCTCGATACATGGGGTTGCCATTTCTCCAAGGCTGGGGCTCTCCAATGTTCCCCAACAGCATGTGAGGGCAGAGCCCCAGACTGCCTGAGCCACAGGAGGCCCTGGGGACAAGCCGAGGGTGTGGTCTTAGCTAGGGGATGTATGAAATAGTATGATTCATTTTCCAAACTGGAACCTGATTAATGTTTAGACGTCTTGCACTCCCTTATACTGACCCACTCCTGGCTCCTTTGTTCTCTTTTTGCAGGCCTTTTACTTTGGCAGGCTATGAATTCTGGTGGGATCCAATCTAAATAAAGGTCCTATGAGCCAATCGGCAAATAGAACATGTAAGTGAGGCAACTTTGTAATAATTCTCTAAACCAACCGGTATGTACCATGTAGGTGACGTCTGGGAGAGTAATGTGACCTTTGGAATGCCCAACAAATGGGAAAACAGAGGGGGGATTTTACATTCTAGAGTATATAAATGTTGTTTATAACGGTTCTGGTGTGCCTGCTCACTGAGAGACACCTGTTCTTGCAAGAGTGATCACAAAAAAAACCAACAAAGAAACAAAACCAAAACTGCTTCACTCCACCGACCTCGGAGCCTCCGTGTAGTTTCTTAACAGTAAAACTGGGAAGAGGGTATAATAATCTCCAACAACTGTGAGGGGTCGTCCAGGAAACCTGCACCTGTGGAACCGGACACCCATCAGAGAAGATGCATCCCACCTGATTTTGGGTGGCTCACTTTTGTCAGGTGTTCCTGGCTCCTGCAGTCCTGCTGATAGACCCGAGACTGTTACTGGAGGCTCGGGGGAAGGGAAACAAGAAAGAGGCAGGCACCACTGTGGTGACCCAGCAACCTTGTGCATGAGTCAAGGTAGGAAAATTGGACTATAAGTACTGCCTTGAGAGTTGGAAAAATTCTCAGAGGTTGAGTGTGTGTGACAGGGATGTATCTCAGGATACGAAATGGGAGCAGATTCCTCACCAGTGAGCGGATTTCTGATCTGGAAGCAGATTACAAGTCCAGGATTTCACTGTTTCCCAAGGGAGTTGGCTGGAAATGGACAAAGCTGTCCTAACTTGCAAGACACCTCCAATAAAGGGGGTTCAGCACCTTAGGAGTTCAGGGCTCTAGGTTGCAAGAAATCTCCAGTACAGGGGATTGAGCACCCTGGGAAAGGGCTATGAAATCACACAGCTCACCAGGTAACCAAGAATGAGTACAAATCAATCTAGACCTAGGAAGGGAGGTCAGGAGAACCCCTTGAGATTTCCCCAGATAGTCTACTTGAGTGGATGTTAGAAAACTGGAAAGGTAATTCCAAAACTAAGGGAAAAGGAAAGAAGAAAATGACAGCTTTGTTTTTTGTATGGAGCAGAGAATCAAGACATCAGCCCTCAGAAGTATTTTTGGTCAGAATTTGGCTCCGACTAGGACTGGCTTTGTTAGTAATCTATGTAAATAATAAGCCCTCTGTTTCGGCAGAGGTGAGAGACTATGCCCCTTGCTGGCTTCCAAGGTCTTTTCCTATGTTTCCCCTGGAAACGAGAGGCGAGGAAGGAAAAACATATGAACCTTCAGGAGGGAAAAAAAAAGCTCTGGAAACTGCTCTCCTGCATCACCCCCCACCCACACACACACCCCTTATAAAGATCGGGAGTGTAGGGAGGTAACCAGGAAGGCAAACGCATCGGAGACGCAGGAATTAAGATCCTCAAATCCCAAATCCATAGATCCTAACCTGAGAAAGAATTGGAACAATGTAAGAAAGATATTGACAATCTCCCCTTTCACCCTGGAAGTTCAGATGAAACCTCAAAACTATTCCCGCTAAGGGAAGTTCCACTGGGGCAAGGGGAGATCAGCTTTGTTAATGTCCCACTTCCTAGTATTGAAGTAAGAAATTTTAGGAAGGAAATGAAATCATTATTGGATGATTCTTTAGGAGTAGCTGATCGGGTTAGGTTGATCAGCTTCTTGGACCTAATATATATACATATATACTTGGAATTAATGTCTATTCTAAACATCATATTTACTGGGGAAGAAAGAGGAATGTTCCGAAGAGTAGCTATGTCTATCTGGTAGCGAAACTATGTTCTGGCTCCTGGAGTACCGCCAGCTGAACAGAAATATCCAAACATGAACCCTGAATGGAATAATAATGACCTGAGGGATAAGAGTAGAATGCAAGATTTAAGAGAACTAACAATCAAAGGGATTAAAGGGTTGGCCCCATGATCCCAGAATGTCTCCAAGGCCTTTGAGATTCAGCAGGATAAGGAGGAAACTCCAATGGCCTTTTTTACAATGGCTGAGAGACCAGATGAGAAAATATTCTGGGCTAGACCCAGAAGACCTTGTAAGGACAGGGCCTCCTAAAAGTTAATTTTGTTACTGAAAGTTGACCAGGATAGCATTAACAGATACTTTTTGCGACATTTTCAGTCTGTGGGAGCTATAGCGATCAAGCCTACACCTAAAGCTAGGGTAATTGGGATGAATAAGGTGAGTGTTAAGGGGGTGATAACAGTACATTTAAGGAATTATTAACCAATAACACAGTCTATTCTGGGTAATCAGATTCTTACATTTACTTATGTCAATCAAGCTATTACAGGCTATTATAGGTTTTTACAGACATTTTAAATTGGTGTGGGCAAACGAAGAATCAACCCTGAAAGAATAACTGGAATAGTTAACTAAACTCAGGAAAAAGAATTCAGACAGTTGCTAGGCCTTATAGGACATTGCAGATTATGGATTGAATCTTATGCAGCTAAAACTAAAAGCTTGTATTTCAAGCTGTTAGAAGAGGCCTCAAACTCCCTTGAAGGGTAAGGAAGAACTACAAAACTTAGAAAATTTAAAGCAAGATCTAATTACCACTCCTGTCCTTGCCCTCACTTCTTTAGAAAAACCTTTTCACCTGTTTGTAACCACTGATCAAGGAACAACCATTGGGGTACTCACTCAGGATTGGGGTGGGAAAAAACAACCTGTAGCTTTTATATCTTAGTTATTAGATCCTGCATACAGAGGTTGGCCAGAAGGTGTACAAGTGTTGCAACAATTACCCTAGTAGTGGAGGAAAGTTGAAAGTTAACCTTTGGGAGAACACTCTTAGTACCTCTCACCAGATCTGAGTCATTCTGAATCAAAGAGCTGGCCATTGGATAACTGACTCCAGGATTCTAAAATTTGAAGCAATCTTGCTGGAATATTGACTGCCCCAGGGTGTTGCATAATTCCCTGTGTCAGAGATCTAACTCAGAGACTTATAGAAGGTGCTATAACAAAGAAAATGCCTATGAATTACACCTATGTTATGGAAACCAAATTAAATTTTGAAGTAAAAAGCCAGAGGCTATTAAATAAATTTGAAGCTGACCCTGTACTCAGAAATGGATCCAAATAAATGAAAATGAAATCAAAATACTTAAAAGAAAAAGAAGGGGAAGATTGTATGAAATAGAATGATTCATTTTCAAAACTGGAACCTGATTCATGTTTAGATGTCTTGCATTCCCTTTACTAATCTACTTCTGGCTTCTTTGTTCTCTTTTCATGGGTTTAATGTTTAGATGCCTAGCTCTCCATTATACTGACCCACTTCCAGCTTCTTTGATTTTGTTTTTGCAGGCCTTTTACTTTGGTGGGCTATGAATTCTGGCTGGATCCAATCTAAATAAAGTCCTATGAACAAATCGACAAATAGAACATGTAAGTGAGGCGACTTCATATTAAAATTCTATAAACCAACCCGTACTTGCCATGTAGGTGACGTCTGGGAAAGTAATGTGACCTTTGGAATGCGCAAGAAATTGGAAAACAGAGGAGGGATCTTGCGTCCTAGGGCATATAAATGATGATTATAACGGCTCCAGTGTGCCTGCTCACTTGAGAGACACCTGTTCTTGTGAGAGTGATGAAAACAAAACAAAACAAAAACAAAATTGCTTCCCTCCACCTATCCCTGAGCCTCTTTGTTGTTTCTTAATGATGAAATTGGGAAGAGGCCAACACACATCATCTCATTTAATCTTCAAACAGGCTTGCGGGGTAGGTGCCATTTCCCCATTTCACAATCGAGAAAACAGAGAGATTGATCCTTTTCCCTAGACCACACAATGCTTAGAGCTATCAGGGTCAGGACTCAAGACCCCTGCACTTCTGCTTTCTACCCAACTGTAGGACTAGAGTCTGATGCCCACAACCAGTTATGTACCCTCTCTGGGCTTCAGTTTCCCAATTTATAAAATGGGAGTGATAAAGACAGTACCTACGTATCTTCAATGGCTATTGTAAAAAGATTAACTTGATAAATGTACACCCACACAAAAAGACATTTGGAATAGTGTCTGATTCAGAGTGAGTTCTCTGTAAGTAAACATTAGCTGTTTTCAGCTCTTTCGATTAGCACACATCATGATGCCACAAGCTCTGTGGCATTGGGCACTGTGCTTATTCCAGCCATGACTTGGAAGCCTGCAGTGGGTGGGCTTAGTTAGTGTTTATTTAATAGAACCAAATGGGGCATCTATTGGACCCAGACACTTAACAAACAATAGCTCATTTAATCCTCACAACCACCCTCTGAGATAGGGGTAGTCATCAACCCAGATTTACAGATGAGCAAATTGAGACACCTGGGGGTTAAAATACTTGGTCAAGGTCAAACTGGATTTGAACACAGGCTGCTTGGCTCCCCATCTGTGGCCTCAGTCATGTACTTCACCAGCTGCCTACCTAACCAGAGCACGAGAACCCATGTGTTGGAAGAGCTACACTCCCATGTGGGCTTGATGCTGACAATCACGCCCGACACCTTGCCGTGTAATTAATGATTATTATTTTATCTCTCAGAAAGGGAACGACATCCTGTGACTGTGAAGCCAGGTGCTAAGGCCTTCATGCTTTTCTCCCAGGAGATAAGGGCTAGCTAGGCAGATGCCAGGGTGGTGATCTCTCAATATTGCTCAGGATGGAGAATGACAGAGCAGAAGAAAGACGGCTTCATGTACATTGGCCGGTGTCCCAAATTGTTTTTTTCTCATTGTTTGTTTTAAGAACATCTAAACTGGGGTCTTCCTGATGAAGGGAGGACCAGGCATGATGGTTCCCACCATGGTCTGTGGCCAGAGTAACCTCCACAAAGATCCGTCCAGCGAGTAGTCTTATCCAGGGAGGGAACTCTGTGTGTGACAGCAATGCCTGGACCCACCCAGGAGAGAGGGGCTTTGGGGGTCATCTGGTCCATTCTTTCTCTCTTTAAAGGGAAGGAGTCTAGGCCCAGAGAAGGGGGTGACTTGTACAAGGACACCCAGCAAGTTGACATCAACTGATGATTCAGGCCTTCTGGTCACTCCTTATGACCTAAACATTGATTAGACACCTCTATTCTGCTTGGACTACAGAGTAGCAGGAAAGGTATAGGTGATGGCTCAAGCAAGCCCATCAGCTCCTGGGACTGTAAATGCCATAAGGACAAGCAGCCTCAGTGTCTTCCCCTTTGCTAGATACCTAGGGCCCAGCACAGAGCCTGGAGTAAAGTAGGTACTCATTCAATATCTTCAGAAATGACTGTCTGAACGAATGACCCAATGTGTAGTGAAAATGAATGAGTGGTGTCGCTGGTCTATAAACAGTGGGAGCCCTCAGAGTCCCAGGGCAGGAGAGGCACAGATGACTCAGAAGAAGAGGCATCCTCTTAGGAGATTTCTATCCTCTCAGAAGTTCCATATTTAAGGGAAATGCTCGTGGATTCCCAAGTGATGGCTAGAGCTTCAGTCCTCTGGGGGGAGTGAGTGCACTGGGGAGATGCAGTGATAGAACTGGGGTCCCCAGGAAGGCACTCCACTCCCAGAAGCTCCATCCACATTTCCTCGGGCTGCATGCACACCATCGAGGCCTCTTTTCCCTCAGACCATGAGCCCTGGCTATATGCCAAGTGACTACTCACCCATCTTCAAACTGCTTGCTATGGAGTTTTAGTAGAAGCCACAGGGCACTGTGTTTCCTGGACCCCCAAAGCTGTTATCTGGGGACTCAAAGTGAAGGCCAGCTCTCTCTTCTTATAGAAAATCTCTTCTGACCTCTCCCCTCCCCCAGGGTGGCTCACGGAAGAGCTGACAATCTCTCAGGGGGGACAGGCCGTGGCTGTGGTAGACTCTCAGACCTAGATAGCTCAAAGTCACCCTAAGTCACATTGCCATAGTAATTGCAATTGCTGCTGTGTATCAGGAGCCAGTTTTTACTCTGTGTTCCATGTATTTCACGTTGCCTCCCATAATAGAAAGGGGTCATGAGCTCATTGTGAAGATGATGCAGTTGAGGCCCAGAGACTACAGCACCCTGTCTAAGCCCACACAGTCAGGAAAGGGAGAGGTGGGAGCTGAATGGTGTTCTGTAAGACTCCAAGCCTACTCTCTGACACTGACTGCCAGTGAGAAGGGGACAGACCTGGCTCCAAGATGCAGGATGACTCAGCCAGGCACTTCATTCTGAGGGGAGTAGAAGCGTTATCCCAGGTTGGCTTGGGGGGCACAGTCTGGGATCCTGTAGATTCCCAGCATGGACCTTATCTTCTCAGCTAGAAAGAAGCCCCTTAGAAGTGGAGACAGCCTCAAGGCCTCCATAATACTGTCCCCAGGGCACAAAATGCCTTGTCTTCCCCATCTCCTATGGCTGGGCCAGGCCATGATTCTGATCCCCATGGCTCAGAATTGGGCCGCCTGACAGATTAGGAACTGGAGTCAAGACCAGTTCTAGTCTCAGATCTGCCATTTTCTAGTGCTAGAACCCTGGAGGGTTCTCCTGGGGAAGCCTCAGCTCCTCAAGTGGTGATAGTAAGAATTGCCTCCCAGAGAGGTGAGCCTTGGCATGGGTAGGGAGCCCTCCTCACAACAGCATGGCCTCCTGGAGTTAACTGAACATATACATGGACCTTCTCTATCAACTCTCCTCTTGTTGGGCCATGGAAGTGGGAGGAACATGGAAAGTCCTAGCTCTTGGTCCCTTCCTTGACTCCAGCTCTGGACCTGTGTATCAGTCAGTTGTGGCCATATTAATGCCGCAAAACAAACCATCCCAAAACTCAGTGGCTTCTATGAACAAGCATTTATTTTCACATTCATAGGCATGAAGACCCTCCTGGTCTGAAATGGGCTCAGCTGGGCAGCTCTGTTGCAGGTTACAGGTTGGACTCGCTCCATGTAAATTCATTCTATGACCCAACGGAAGGGCAGTAGCCACTTAGGAAAACCTATTCTTACTGTTATCACCAGGGTACAAGGGAGGAGGTAAGTCCACACAAACACATTTCAATCCTCTGCTCCCTCTTGTTGGTTAATATTTCTTGCCTAATGCTATGTGCATGGCCAAGCCAAACGTCAATAGTTTAGGGGAGTGTACCCTGTCTGGAATCAGAAGGGGTAGGGAGTACATACTTGCTGAATGTAATCACATCTATCAGGGGCATCTATCAGAAAACCCCCAACTTGAATACAGATGCAAATAGGAGAGGCCCACTGGTAGCCCAGGCCTCCTGGGCCTCCCCTGAATCAAATGCTGTGTGAAAGGGCAGGCTAGGCTGGGGCAGGAGGCTGCAGAGTGGTCAGAGGACAGGGCGTCAATTTATTGCATGACGCTGGCAAGCCCTTCCCTCTTGACTCCTCCCTTTCTCCACCTGTATGTTCTCCAAGGCCCCTTCTAATGTCCCTAACAGCCCAGATCCCTTCCTCCCTGCAATGGAGGGATTTTGTGGAATACAGACAGAGCCCCATGCTATGCCCAACTGGCGAGTATTTCAGCTGAAAAACACCTTTCCCTGAGAAGCAGATCTAATTTCCTCTCAGAAAAAAGGTTGTCAGCACTCGGTCAGCCTCCACTGTGGGGCAGCGAGTTGCTTCCATGGTGGGGACAAGGGTGTAAACCTAGATCAAGACCAGCTGCAGGCATGTGGCAAAGGACTCAGTTATTTTCCAGGTGGGGGCTGCAGGAAGGGTAGTGTGTCGCTGGACAGGAACAAGAGGGTCTAGGACAAGAGTAACTTTCCGTCCTTAGGCCCCAGTTTCCCCATCTGGGAAATGAGGGTGGGGTTCTGAAGGTCCTTCCTAGCTGTCAAGCCCTATGGCTCTTGGTGGACCCACCTTTGCTCAAATTTTGCGGCATCAATGTGCAAATCAAATTCCCAGGCCCCTTTGTTTCTTCCTCTTCTTTAGCGCTAAACATGCACGAATGGAACCACCCCCACTTCTCCCCTACTACCGAGGTGTGTTCTCTCTGCGGCTTGCTGGCTGCTGGAACTGGAAGACACAGGCCACAGGTGGGGCAGCCTGGGTCCTGATTCCCGAAGACACCTGGTTCATAAACCAGCACGCACTCCCAGGGCTGGCTTCTGAGGGTTCAGTCAACCAGGACCCTGGGGATGGAAAAGCCTTTTCAAAAAGAAGAGCAGAACGTGGCACTGAGGGAGGGAAGACGTCATCAGGATCTGTTAAGCTTGTGCCCCAGGGGCCAGGATGTATCAGGGCTTTGGAATCAGACAAATCAGGATCTGAATCCCAACTCAATGGCTATGTGACCTTGAGCAAGTTCCTTAACCATCTTGCACCTCCATTTCCTCACCTGCAAAATGAGAATAAGAGCATTTAACTCAGAGATGGAAAGTACCTGACACTTAGTAAGTGCTCAGTAAATGTATCTGATTTTTATCCATATCTGTCAACACTTTATCTTTTGGCTTGTCTGCAGAACCTCTGAGCTGGTCTCTGCTCAAGTCTTAACCTCTCCAAATTGTCCCTAGAAGGTTCTTCTTGAGACCCTGAGTGTATTATGCCACAGCCTTCCTCAGACACCATGAATAGCTCCCCCATCACTCCCCCTAGAGGATGAAGTCACATTCATTAAGATAACAGCCAAAGTCATTAGGGTCTAATCTTAATCCTCAGTATAGTTAGAATATGTTGTCCTCGCTACATCTCACATTGAACTGTGACCTCCAGGGTGGGAGGTGGGGCCTGGTCAGAGGTGTATGCAACATAGGGGAGGACTCTCATGAATGAATTGGCACCATCCTTGCAGTGATGAGTAAGTTCTCATTCATTAGCTCCCAGGAGAACTCATTGTTGGGAAGAGCCTGGCACCTCTCTCCCTTCTCTCTTCCTTCCTCCCTTGACGTGTGATGCCTGCTCCCCTGTGCCTTCCACCATGAGTCGAAGCTTCCTGAAGTCATGCTTCTTGTATAGCCTGGGAACCATGAGCCAAATAAACTTCTTTATAAATTACCCAGCCCCCAGCCTCAAGAATTCCCTTATAGCAAAACAAAGGGACTAACACACCCCTTGCCAGAACCTACCCATCCTTCTCCCCAAGAGACACTTGGTCCTTTTCCCCAAGAGACACTGATCTACTCACTGTCCCAATACCCTTTATGTGTCCAAGTCTTTGTCAATGCTGTCCTCCCCAACTGGACGTGCCTTCTCCTTCTAGCCCACTGGCAGGGCTCAAAGGCCCCATCTTCCAAGAATACTCCCCCATCACTATGCAAATGTAATTCCCCACAGCTCTTACTTGTGCTTCCAAGGAGCATTTACTCCATGCTGCTTCAGAGGAGCAGGCATGGCATGGCATGTCCTTCCTCATCAGTCACTGAGTATAGCAAGCTAAGTTCTGTACATCCACGTCTGGCTGTCTGTAGGTTCTAAGCCAGTGCTGAACATGGGCAAGGGCCCACTGTGTGCCAGGTGATCCACATGCATTCACACATGCCAGGGTTGTCCACATGTATCCATGGGTGTACGTTCTTGTGTGCCAGGTGGTCCACATGCATTTTCATGTACCAGATGATCCACATATATTCATAGGCCAAAGTGATCCACCACATGCGTTCACACATGCATTCATGGGTATCAAGTGATCCACGCGCATTCATGCTGATACTAAGTAGAGTCCTTGCAACCGTGTCATTATCCTTTTTGACTATTGAGAACACTAAGGCAAAGCAGTTTGGCTAGGACTAGGAACTAGAGGTGTCTGGGCTTTTCTAATTCTCTAGGTGGCTCAAGAAGTATTTCAAAATTGAACCAATAAATGAACGAATATAAGAAGGTCGCAATAGCGACATACCATGGTGGTACCAAGCAAGAGGTTCAAGGCCAACACTTGCAACTCTGGGGAAGCTGCCTGCATTCTCTGTCCTTCCCACCCTCCCCCAACACCCTGTGAATCAGGTAGCTTTGGGTTCCCTTCCAAAACCCAGACAGGTAGCCAGGGCCTTCCCAGTGGGAGGAAACAACCATGTGACTGAGACAGATGTCATGTGGGGAGGTTTGCAGCCTGCAGGAGGCCCAGACAGCCATGGAGACAGACCTTAAAGCCAGCATGATGAACATCTGAAGATGTAATCTCTAGCACCCAGTACCAGAGAGGGACCTGATAAAACTGTTTATATCCTTTTTGACGGCTTAATCACACTGCCTCCTCCTTTGACTTTCACTCGATAGCCACATTTGCAGACCCCAAAAGCCTCAAAAATTGGTTCTTGGTGGCTTGCCTGGACAACCCTGCTCTCCTAGGAAAACCTGGAGATTTATGTAGGACACCAAAGGGACCAGGGACTACTCCCTCAGTTCTACTCCAGCCCCAGTTGTCAAAGGGGCCTCTTGGGGACGTCCGGGGCATCTGCTGCAAGGCTTTGCCTGGGGGCATCCTTCAGCCTGGGGCTGAACTGGGTGGCCAATGACTGGGCAGCGTCCCACACAGTATATCAACCTCTTTGATTCTCATAAAGGACAAGTTTGGCCAAAAAATTGCTGGCTCCAGTGTGAATGGGATGAGTGGTGACAGCAAAAACGGTTAGAATGGTGTCCTGTCCTGAGGCCCAGATGCGCCTGCTCAGAGGGCCTGGGTCACCCTGCAGAATGCTCCAGTTAATAATAGAAGATCATGATACATGTTATCCTAATGCATGGGACTCTTGCACTGATATTTTTTAAGTCTCAAACTGCATGATAAGCAACAGCAAAGAGGTGGGAAATCCAGACTAAAGGATGAATTAATTTGTTCATTCATTCATTCAATTTATTCATCTGCTTGAATACTCTGCCCTGAAATGTTTGCTTAGCTGACACCTTCTCAAAATTCACCTCCTCAAAGAGGTTGCCTTGACCACCCTTTCTAGTGGCATCTGTCCCCTTCACCCTGCCCTGATGCTGTTATATCCTTGTTACATGTTGCTTTTGCAGCTGACACAACACTTTCCAGTAACAAAGTTCTCATTTGTCTGTTGGTTTGTTGTGTGCCCCACCCATTGCAAGTCAACTCTTGAGAATGGGGACTTTGCCCTGCCTGTCCACTGCTGCGTCCCCAAGTGCCTGACACTGTGCCAGGTCCACAGTAGACCCTCATCCATCCACTACTGACCAAGAACCTCCCAGTTGTCAGCCCAGGGCTGGAGCAGCCACCCTGGGAAGCTCCTCCTCGGGCTGGAGAGTGTTGCAAGTGGGAAGGGCTGTGCACATTAACCATGTGTTTCTGATGTATCCACATAGGCCTTGTTGACCTGAGTGACAGTCCTTCTTGGGGCTAGCAGACTCTCAGAGGTGTTACCCAACTTGCTTGTGCACCTTTCATATGCAAACCAAGTCACCCATCTCCTTTACCAGCTCTCACACTCCAAGCTACAATGATCACCCAGGGCCAGGTCCTAGACAACCAGGGACTGCCCCTATGCTCAGAGTCCACTGAAACGACCCAAACACAGTCAATCCCGAGCCCACTTACACTGCCTCATCATTCTTTCTCCCAAAACCACCATAAAGGCTCTTGCCCACACTGCCCCCAATCCTGCTTCCTGACTGACCCGTGCCTCCTCCTGTGACCCTGGCTATGGCCCCATTCTGTTGAGGCTGTGAGTAGCCAATTATCTTTCTCATCAGTGGCAGTCTCCTCCTGATATGTTGACCTTACCATACCTGGTTGATAATAAAATCAACATTCAAAAACAGACTGTTTACCAGGCATGGTGGCTCATGCCTGCAATCTCAACACTTTGGGAGGTCGAGACAGGAGGACTGCTTCAGCCCACAAATTTGAGACCAGCCTGGCACCATAGTGATTTTTTGTCCTTACAAAAAATCAGAAAATTACCTGGGTGTGGTGGTGTGTGCATGTAGTCCCAGCAACTCGGGAGGCAGATGAGGGAGGATTGTTTGAACCCAGGAGGTTGAGGCTGTGGTAAGTTAGGATTGTGCCACTGCCCTCCAACATAGGTGACAGGGTGAGACACTGTCACAAAAGAGGAAAAAAAAAATTAGTCTCTGAGGGTGAAGGCAGGCCCGAGGTTAAGATGATTGGAGGCGGGATATATATTTCACTAGGGCCTTGTATACAATTGGAGTCTCCAATTGTATACAAGAGAGGGAACTTTCTGGTAATTCAAATGGTCCCTAATGGCTGGAGCAGAGCTGAGAGGAGTCACAGGATGGGAGGCCGGAGGAGGTGGGGACCAGATCCTGGAAGGCTTTGGAGGAGACTGGGCTTTGCTCTAGAACCAGCTACAGGCGCCTAGAGAATTGTGGCTGGAGTCCATCAAATGCGTGGTTCCTGGTTGCTTTTCCTCCGAGTCATAATCCACTTGATAGCTATCTTGTGTGTGGGATAAGGTGTGTCACCAGTCCCCAACTACCAAGCCACTGACTCTAGCCCCAGCCCGACCTGGCCCCAACACCTACCTCCCTTGCTGAAAGTGCAGGAAGGGAGGGGAAGAGTGGTTAGACATGAGGACGGAGAGGCTTCTGTGGGGCCTGGTAGGACAACATCAGGCTCTGGGTTTATCCTGATTGCAAGAAAAATATGCTGGGAGGGTTCTGGGGATGGGGAGGCTGACACAGTCTAATTGACATTTCAATACGATCCATTAGTAGCTTTGTGGAAAAGTTGTATCCAGTGTCAAGGGTGATATAGAGAGGGCAAACTAAGAAGCAGTGTCCCCTTCCATGGAGTGTGTGACCTGGCCAAGGGAGAAGTCCTTGCCCAAATACCATGATACCACTGAAGAGGAAGAAGCCATAGTCTAGACCTTGCACCTAGCCCTTTATTGACTGGGACTATAACCTAACCCCACAGCAAACCTGAGACATACATGTGACTTCCCCATTTCAAGGATGAGTAAACTTAGGTCTGGAGCCACCCAGTCACTTGTTCAAGGTCACACAGTCAGTGCAGAATAGGGGTTCAGTGTCCAACAATCTGACACCTAGGGCAAGGGGCTTAACCACACGCTGCATCTGTAGCACAAACCACATGGGGAGGTAAGTATTCTTGGACGGGACAAGTGGGAGCTACTGAGTACTGAGGAGTAAGGACTCACCCTGGCCAGAAAGCTTGAGAATGGCTGTGTGGACCAAGTGGCTTTACAGATGAGTGGAATCAATGGGCAGTGGTGGAGAGAGGGCATCCCCACAGAGGCACAGCGTGAGCAGCAGTGCAGAGGCTGCGAGGATTAGACCCTATGTCTGCATGAGGAGGGAGAGAAAGGCTTGTAGCAGAGGTGGGGTCATTCTGGGTGACCTTGACTGTGGGATAAATCAGGGAGCTTCAGTTCATCTGCAGTGGGAGCCAATGAAGGGCAAAATCATGGCGGAGCTGGCAGAGAACATGGCTGAAGGCATGGATGCATGCTGCTGGGGTTTGGTTCCAGCTCTGCCTTTGAGTGGGCACTGCCTGCTCCAGGTCTCCTGGCTCCAGTCTGACTCCCAATCCCAGCACGAGTGTGGCCTCACCTGAGGACTTTCTCAGGCTGCTGGAGCCTCTTTACCTGCACTGGGGATGTCAGGGATTCAACGTCCCTGGGAACAGCCCCCACCCATGCACTCACAGTGGTTAATGCATCAACACCGCAGCTCCTGGGCATTTCTGGGTGTGTGTTTCTGAGTTCCCCAGTGGTATTAAGCTTCAGATCCCACAATGGCCACTTACTTTTCTTTCCTTCTTTCTTTCTTTTTCTTCCTTTCTTTCCTCCTTCCTTCCTTTCCTTTCCTTTTTTCTTTCTTTCAAGAAAAGGCCTTACTTCATTGCCCAGTCTGGAGTGCAGTGGCAAGATCATGACTCACTACAACCTTGACCTCCTGGGCTCAAGACATCTGTCTTAGCCTCCCTAGTAACTGAGACTACAACCCTGCGCCACCAAACCTGCGACTTGCTTGATGGCTCCCTCTTCTGATTGAGGAAGTCTCCTGGTGCCTCCCTGAGCTAGAAAATGGAGGATGTGGGAGGTGGAGACCTGCTCTAAATGCAAATCTCAGAGGGAATGGGGAGTAGCAGCAATGAGTGTTACATCTGGGAGCACCCCTCCTGGGTTTACCTGGAACACTTTGGCATCAGGAAGCTAGCCATTCACTTATCATCTTTTCTATGATATCTAACATATTGGTGTCTGTCATGCAGATTCTGTGGAGGGCCCACAGAGGTTTCATCTTGAATTCCCTCTTTTATGTACTATGAACACTTAACATGCGATATACTCTCTTAACCATTTGTAAGAGTGCAATACATTACTGTTAACTATAGGCACATTGTTTTAAAACAGAGCTATAAAACCTAATCATCTTGCACAACTGAAACTTTATACCTATTGTACAGAAGCTCCCCATGTCTCCCTTCTCACAGACTCTGCTAACCACCTTTGTACTCTCTGGTTCCTTGAGTTGAACCATTACAGACACCTCATGTAAACAGAGTCATGCTGTATTTGTCCATTTGTGACTGGCTTATTTCAAATAGCGTAATGTCCTTCAGGCTCATCTGTTTTGTCACATATGGCAGCTTATTCTCTTTTAAGGCTGAATACTATTCCTTTGTATGTAAACACCACATGTTCTTGTTCATTCACGAATATTCGGGTTATTTCCCTATCCCAGCTACTTTGAATAATGCTGCTATGGATATGAGACTGTAGATATATCTTTTAGATCTTGATTTCAATTATTTTAAATGTATACCCAGAGAGTGGAATTGCTGGGTTACATGGTAGCTCCACATTTAATCTTCTGAGGCACTTCCATACTGTTTTGCAGAGTTGCTGCATCACTTCACATTCCTACCAGCCATGTAAGTGAATTGCAATTTCTCCACATACTCACCAACATCTATTAGTTTTTGCTTATTTGATAACAGACATTCTGAGTGGATATCACCTTGTGGGCTAGATTTGTACGTCCCTACTGATTAGCAATGCTGAGCATCTTTTCATATACCTGTTGGCGACTTGTAGGCCTTTTGTGGAGAGATGTCTACTCAAGTACATTGTCCCCTTTTGTAAATTGGGTTACTTGCTTGTTGTTTTATTTTTGACTTTTGAATACTAGGAGTCCCTCATATATTTTGGATATTAATGTCTATCATATATATGGTTTGCAAATATTTTCTTCCATTCTGTTAAGTTCTTATTAAGACCCCAACAGGGTTCTTCTTTCCTTTGGGGAGTCACCATTTTTGTTAAAATCAAACAACTTCAGTTCAATGAGAGGTTCCCCTTTCACTGCACATGGTTTTATCCATGGTGTGATTCTTCTATTTCAGCCACTTTCCTGTGCATTATGGCTAGCTTCAATGTCAAATCCATTGCCAGAAAGTCAGTGCCCAATTGACAGGGATATGACACACACTTCACCACCACACAGCCATTGGACAGAGACTTCACTATCTTGATGGCTATGTGAGGAAACATTTTGGGGTGGTGGAAGTGGGTGTGGAGATCACTAGGCATAAACTCAGGGTATGAGATTTGAGTCCTGTCTGCAGGGGTCCTGAGGCCACTACATTCTCTTTGGCCCCAATTTCCCAGTGCACACTATGGAAGGGTCAAGGTGAAACCGACTTCCTGGAAGTAGGTCCACCTGCCTTTCTCCTGGGCTTTCTCCAATCCCCGGCTAGTAAGAAGGGCACCTGGTGACTGGGGCCCTGGTCTGTGGAGATCTGATCAGTAAGGAACTTGTCTTCAGCCTGAACACTGAGCCCAGTCAGTGGGGCTCTGGTGTGAAGTCCAGACCTGTAGAGGTCTGCTATTTAGGTCTCTGGTAAGGAGGGACATGGTCAGTGGGCACTGGTCAGTAAGGCTCTTGGTCAAACAGGTGTCTGGGCTGTGGAGACCTGGTCATGTGAGTCCTGCTTAATGAGGAGCATTAGTGGGAGCCTGGTGGGTAAGGGCCTCATCAGTGGGGACCTGGCCTGTGGGGGTATGCCCTATAAAGTCATCATGGCCTGTGGGAGTCTGGTAAGTGAACCTGGTCAGCCGAGCATAGTCTGTAATTACCTGGTCACTGGGGTCTGATCATCAGACCCACATTATTGGGACCTGCTCATTTGGACCTAGTCAATGGGGACTGATTAGCAGGAGCCTAATCAGCTGACCCATGTCACCTAAGGCAGGGGTTTGTCCTTGGAGCCTCCTAACTTCATCTGTGGGGACACTAATCACAGTGCTCCAAGGGCTTCTCCCAAGAGAATGTGAGCAGGTGTGTCAAATCCTGCCCTACTGGACAGATCAAGCACTTTACATATACTTGAGTCCCACCTAGGAACAAGCAGGCCTTCGGCCCACTGCCCCTTTCCCCCCTCATTCTGTATACCCAGGACAACCTAGGTAGGGAGGAAAAAGACTGGAGAGCGATAACTGAACCTCTGTTGCCTGTTAAGGGCCCCAGTGTGTGACAGTGACAAGGACCTATGTGCCCAGATGAGTAAGGTAGCCGGAATTGGCCAGAGAAGCAGTGCACATGCATGCACACACACACACAACACACACACATGTTTACCCATAGACAAATGTATGCCCACGGGCAAACCACACCCACACACTTAGACAGTTTGAAGGTGGAGGATGCAGACTTCAGGCCCTGCTGGCCTGGTGGGAACATAACCAGTTTATGTCCTCCCCACCCACATCATTAATATGAACTTGGGGGTTTAGGGGTGAGGTGACAGATGAGGCATAGCTACTGTCACTATGTAGGTAAATCTCTGAAATACAGTAATTGGATAATTCCTGGTATGAACGGATCACTATTTTTTTTTAAAGGTTTCCTCACTGACAAGGTGAGATTGTTCACAGCATTTGTGATGAGAAAGATTGCTGGTTACTGGGCACAGTGGCTCAAGGTACTTTGGGAGGTGAGAGGCTTGCTTGAGCCTAGAAGTTCAAGACCAGCCTAGGTAAAACACCAAGGCCTTGTCTCTACCCAAAAAAAAGAAATTTAAAAATTAACTGCTGTGGTGGCATGCACCTGTAGTTCCAGCCACGCAGAAGGCTGAGACAGGAGGTAGCCTGAGTTCAGGAGGTCTAGGCTGTGGTTAGTTGTTGGTGTGCCACTGCATATCAGTCTGGAGGACAGAGTGAGACTCTGGACTCAAAAAAGCAAAAGAAGAAGAAAATATACATGAATGTATCAATCAGTGAAGAAAAATTATTTGACACAACACTGAAAGCTTCCCCCGAAGACTGGGAATAAAGCAAGAAAGTCCACCCTCACCACTGGTATTACAGGCAGAGCAGTAAGGCAAAGAAAGGAAATAGAGGGCATACACTAGGAATCGGAATAGATGAACTTTTCCCTATTCTTTCTGCTAATTATAACTAAAAACCTTGGGCACTGTATAAAACACAAACATACATAAGAAGATTCTCAAAGACAGAGAAGAGAAAGCAGACTGGTTCAGTTACTCAGGGCCCAAGGAAAGCCAGGAGGTGAGTTCCCTGGTTTTTCTTTCCCCCGACACACGCTAGATGTAGAGCTGAAGAATCTGGCAGCCCAGAAGTACCAAGAGGTACACTGCCCCAATAACTTTTGTTCTCTCTAGGCAAAGGACCAGGAAAAAAGTTGTGGCAGATCAAAAACATTTAGGCAGTAACCACTCTTGAATCAAACACCACAGGAAAGACAAAAACAAAAACAAACTGTGGCTCCACCCACACAAAAGTCAGCGAAGTCTGAGTGGGGGACTTAGATGTTCATGCCTGCAAGAGTATAATGGGTACCCCAAATCCTAGCCTGCCAGGATCTTGTCAGAGATGAAGATGGGACTGTCATTTTTTTTTTTAAATCCATGAAAGCAACATCTTTCAGGAATTAAGGGAAAAATGAAAACAGTTTCAGGTTATATGAAACTAAATGAATTTATCAACAGTAGTTCCAACTCTAAAAGAATTGCTAAAGGAAGTTCTTAAAATAGAAACATGATAAGTCCAGTGTCTTGTCAGTGGAGTCTACATTCGGAGCCTGGAGCCTACTAGACAGTAATGAGGCACCTCTTCTTCTCTCTGGTGTCAGAGAAGTCCTAGTGAAGAAACAGGACTTTCACCATCACCAAGACTAAAAAGGCCACCTCTGTTCTGTGGTGTCAGTGGAGGTCACGTGGAAAGCTGTAATGGAGAACTCCTCTTAACCCAGTCTGGGGGAGCAGAGGGGTCAGAGAAGAAGGAGTGGGAAGCTAAAGCTTCCACCCCACCTTAGGAGCTCCTCTACCCAGGGTGGCAACAGAGGCAGGTCAGGTGAGAAACCAGGATTTATGTACACACCTGGCTGTAATGAGGTGGCACCACCCCCTTCCCCTGAAGAAGCAGAGTCAGAAAAAAGGTAGTTAAAACAGAAAGCTTAAATAAGACCAAGAGCCTGATAACAAAATATTCCAAAGTGAAGATTTTGAGTGTGCATACTCATCATAGCAAGAATCAGGAACCTCTCATACTAAAAGCAAATAGATGGTAAATAAATGCTAATGAGGAAATGAGAGAGATGTCAGGATTGCCTGACAATGATTTTATGGCGAACATGATACAAATTCTTCCATGAGAGAACATGAATACACTTGAAACAAATAAAAGAATAGAAATTCTTAGCAAAGAAATATAAGAAATAAAATAAAAAAGAATGCAAGTACTAGAAATAAAAACACAACAACCAAATTACACAGCCCAGCGGACAGGCTCAATAGCAGAGTGGGTGGTCCTGAGCAGAAAAAAAATTTAGTAAATGGGAAAATGAAACAGTCGAGAAATGACACACACTAACCAACAGAAACAAACAAACAAAAAACCAGACTGAGGAGAAACGTGAACCGAGCTTCAGAGACCTGTGAAACTGCATCCAAAGGTCTAGCTTTCATGTTAACATATTCAGGAAGGAGAAGAGAAAGAGGAGGTTGAAAAACAGACTCAAAGAAGTGCCGTGAACTTCCCATATTTGGTAGGAAACAAAAACCTACAGGTTCAAGATGCTGTGAGAGTTACAAGTAGGATAAAAACAAAAGAAATCTAGGGCAAGACACATGATAACTAAACACTGAAAACTAAAACAAACAAAAAAATGACTTAAAAGCAATAGAGAAAGGTGACTTCTTACCTGGGGACGTGGGTGGGGGGTTTGGGGAAATAATTCCAAAGACTCCCGATTTCTTATCAGAAGTTGTGGAGACAGAAAGAAGTGGCACAACACTTCTCAAGTGCTAAAAGAAAACATTTGTCGTCCTAGACTTCTATATCTAGCAACACCTTTGAAATTAAGGGAAAAATGAAATAGTTTCAGATTACATGAAACTAAGGGAATCTGTCAACAGAAGTTCTACCCTAAAAGAATGGCTAAAGGGAATTCCCTAAACAGAAAAGAAATGATTAAAGTAGGAACCTTGATAATCCCGCGCCTTTGGGAGGCTGAGGTGAGTGGAATGCCTAAGCCCGCGGGTTCGAGACCTGCCTGGGCAACTTGACAAGACCTCATCTCTACAATAAATCAAAATGAGCCGGGCGTGGTAGTGCATGTGCCTGTGTTTCCAGCTACTTGGAAGGCTGAGGTGGAAGGATCGCTGGAGCCCAGCAGGTCGAGGTTGCGGTGGCCAGGAGCGGCCACTGCACTCCAGTCTGGGTGACAGAGTGAGACTCCAACTCAAAAAAAAAAAAAAAAAAGGTAGGAACCTGGAGGCATCAGAAAAGAAAAGAAAAAAAAAACCCCAGAAAACAGAATAGACTTTGCATTTCCTCTTGAGTTTTTGAAATTATACTTGACAGTTGAAGAAAAAAAATCATATAATGTTTGATATGGTTCTAAGTCTACATAAATGGAATGTTTGAAGCAATTATATTACACGGTGAGAAGGTACGGAGACATACAAGAGCAGTAAGTTTTCTATAGTTCACTTGACCTGGTACAATAACAATACCAGTATACTGTGATAAGATATAGACACACAGACATATAAATATCAACACCTGGAGAAACCAACTACTTCCGTTAGGTTCTTTTTTATTTCTTACATTTATTTGCTAAAATTTTCTATTTTTTTGTTTGTTTCAAGTGTATTCATGATCTCTCATGGCAGCATTTTTATCATGTTTGACACAAAATCATTGTCAGACAATCCTAACATCGCTTTCATTTCATCATAAGCATTTATTTACCATCTATTTGCTCAAAAACACTATGGATGAAGTATCCTGCAGTTCTCAAAAATTTGCAAGTCAACACTGGAAGGTAAGAAGGAGAACACAAGTCCAAAAAACAAAACTGGACTACTAAAACAAAGGTAACCAGTAGAAAATGAAAACTACAAAGGCTCACTTAAGTTCAACAATATCAATTATCACATTTAGTGTCAATGGTCAAAATACACCAATTAAACACAGAGACTGGCAGAATGGATTAACAGACATGACACAACTATATGCTGGCTACAAAGAAAATAACTTCAAATACGACACAGGCAAGTTGAAAGCAAAAGCATGGAAATAGATATATTATGCAAAAATGTCCAAAGGAAAACAAGACTGGGTATATTAACATCAGATTTTGTTTTGTTGACAATTATTGGGCCCATAAGATGTTCACCAAAACATCAGAAAGACAAGATGTGAGCAACTTGTCATTGTTGCAGTGTCAATTATCAGGAAATAGGAGAATCATCAGGATAAGAAATAGACAATAACAAAAGACTTACAAACTAGACTGTGTGTCATGGGTCACCACCCATGGTGTGATTCTTCTATTTCAGTCACTTTCCTGTGCATTATGGCTAGTTTCAATGTCAAATCCATTGCCAGAAAGTCAGTGACCAATTGACAGGGATATGACACACACTTCACCACCACACAGCCATTGGACAGAGCCTTCATTATCTCTGTATAATCCTGACAGTTATGTGAGGAAAAATTTTGGGGTGGTGGAAGCAGGTGTGGAGAGCACCGGGCTTGGACTCAGGGTGTGAAATTTGAGTCCTGTCTACAGGGGTCCTGAGGCCCACTACATTCTCTCACTGGCCCCGATTTCCCCAAGTGCACACTAGGGGAGGGTCAAGGTGAAACCGACCTCCCAGAGGTAAGTCCATCTGCCTTTCTCCTGGGCTTTCTTCAATCCCTGGCTACTAAGCAGGGCACCTGGTCATTGGGGCCCTTCTGATCAGCAAGCAACTTGTCGTCAGCCTGAACACTGAGCCCGGTCAGAGGAGCTTTAGTTGTGGGGTCCATACCTGTAGGAGTCTGCTCTTTGAGTCTCTGATATGGAGGGACATGGTTGGTGGGCATTGGTCAGTCAGGGCCTGGTTTGTTGGGACTTTGTCAAGCATAGGTCTGAGAAGCGGAGGCCTGGCCATCTTAGGCCTGCTTAATGAGAAATTGTTCAGTGGGGGCCTGGTGGGTAAGGGCCTGATCAGTGGGGACCTGGCCTGTGGGGGTATGCTCTGTGAAGTCATCAGAGTCTATGGGAGTCTAGTAAGTGAAATCTGGTCAGCCGGACATGGTCTGTAGGCACCTGGTCACTGGGGTCTTGTCATCAGTCCCATGTTATTGGGGCCTGCTCCTTTGGACCTAGTCAGTGGGGACTGATTAAAAGGAGTCTGGTCAGCTGACCCGTGTCACCCCAGGCAGGGGTTTGTCCTTGGAGCCTCCTTCCTCCATCTGTGGGGGCACTAATCACAGTACCCAAAAGGTTTTTATCAGGAGGACGTGAGCAGGTGTGTCAAATCCTGCCCTGCTGGACAGACCAAGCGCTTTACACACACTTGAGTCCCACCTAGGAAGGAGCAGGCTCTCTGTCCTCTGCCCCCTCATTCTGTATATCCAGGACCACCTAGGTGGCAGGGGGGAAGATTGGAGAGCAGTAATTCAAGTTCTGCTGCCAGCCTGGACTCCAGGTGTGGCAGTGATAAGGACCTATGTGTACAGATGAGTAAGGTAGCAGGACTGGTCAGAGAAGCAGTGTGTGTGCATACGCATGCACGCACGCATGCACACACACACGTTTGCCCACAGATGCATGCATGCCCACGGGCATACTGCACTCACACACTTGGACAGTTTGAGGGTGGAGGATGCAGACTCCAGGCCCTACTGACCTGGGCAGGGCCCATTGTGATGTGTTCTGTGATGCTGTGATGTCACCGTTGCCTGCCACCCACCTGCCTCTTTGTGTGGAGCAGTTGGAGCCATTGAGTGGTGTTACTGACTGGCTCTACAAGCAGGGCAGTTTCAGCAGTGACAGGGCATATCCACACAACTGACTAATCAGATTCCAGTGAGTGTGACCTTCCTTTTCTCTCCTGCTTACTTGGGACAGTTACTTTCTTGTGGGTGGCCCCAGGCAGCTGGCTGCTGAGGGTCATCTCTGAATGCTCATTGAATTGCTAATTTTGCCCTGAGCATGCAGTCATCTCAGTTATCCTTATGGCCACCCTCTGGGGGTAGGGGCTAATACCCATTTGGCAGGTGGGATATCTGAGTTCTTAGAGGAGGTCACTGGCCTAGGGACCCACACGTGACCCTGGGTTGTGCTCTCAGCCCTGCCCCGTGCTGAGCTGGACTTAAGCCCGTGCATCTTTGTGGTCCCAAAAGGATCCTGTGAGGCAGAACCTACACAGACCTGTGGTCCCTGTGGCCAGATGACCTCCCGGTACAAGAACAATCAGAGCCCTCCCTTCTTGGTTGGTGGACACCGTTTATCCTGCTAAGCAGGTGGGTGCCCATCTCAGGGATAATGGCTCTCACCATTCAGGTCCCCCTGTTCTCAAGTCCTTAGAGAAGATCCCACCCCTGTGAAACAGAAACAGGGACTCCAGAGACCCAGGCAGGGATAGGGCCACTGGGGTCTTGGATCTTTTCCTAAGGTGGTTGGGGGAACTTGGCTCATCCAGCATCTGGTGGTCCAACTAACATGATTCTCGATGATGAAACTTCAAGCGTTTCTCAAAAGATCAAGAACAAGACAAGGTTGTATTCTTTCACCACTTCTATTCAAGATAGTGTTAAGAGTTCTGGACAGAGCAATTAAGCAAAAAATAAATTGAAAAGTTATCCTATCATGAAAGAAGTAGAGTTAACTCTCTTCACAGAGACATAACATTATGTATGGATAACTTTAAAAAGTTTAAACACACACACACACACTCACACACCCGTTTCAGAATTAATAAGTTTAGCAATGTTGCAGGATACAAATTCGAAATACAGAAGCCAGATGCATTTCTATACTTTCAAAGAGCAACCTGAAGAAACTATTAAGAAAACAATTCATTTACAATAGCACCAAAAATAATAAAATAGTAATAAACTCAACCAGACAAAAGAATAGTACGCTAAAACCTACAAGATATTGCAGAAACTAAAGTTGGAATACATATAAATTGCTTTTTAAAATTATTTCTCTAAAGCAAACCTTTAACGTACTGCTGCTCCTTGTCTCTATCTATTGTTATAGCCTTCACCCTAGTCTCTGCTACAGAACTAGCAAAAGCCCCACCAGCAAACTGGACATATGGCAAAAAGTTTTTACTAGTACTCTTCTTCCTTCTATAAATAGAATGTTTTGTTGTTGTTAGTTGCTTTTATTTTGAGCCTCCTTTACAAACCCGACCTGTTACCCTGTGCATAGAAGCTGTGATTCTTCTCCTGGAACCTGCTTAATTCTCCCCTGCATAGCACCACTTCTCATAAGGTCTGTCTCTAAATTCACTAAAACCATGGTCAAACAAAAAACGGCAGCCCATATAATAATATTAAATCAAAATGATGCTCTTTAGCCCTAAAGGGGTCGAGCATCAAAGGAAGGAATGTGGCAGGGGGTTCTTAAAAAAGAAGATTGCAGCTTCTACGCACAGGGTAATAGGTTGGTGGTTGCGCTGAGATAGTCATCTACTGTGCTTGGGTCTGGCTCTGCAGTCGTCACGGCCCGCGGGGACCAGCTCCATGTTGCTTGGTGGCATGGGGCGGGGAGACCGGCTACTCGGTCCTCGCTGGCCTGTGGGCCTGGCTCCTAGGTCAGTGGCGATGTTGGGAGGTTGGGCTCTGCTGTTGGTGGCACGGGGTTCTGGATCCACTGCTGCGCGGAGGCCTGGCTCAGAGGTTGGTGGCAGCTAGGTTGGCCAGACTTCGAGGTCGGTGGCGGTGCGGAGAGAGAGCTTCGAGGGCGTCGGCGGCGAGGGGGCCCGGCTTCACGGTTGTCAGTGCAGGGGGCCTGGCTCCACGGTCTGCAGAGGTGCAAGGAGCCAGACTCTGCGGCCTGCACCCTGTGCGGGGACCGGTGTCAGCCTTTCTAGGCGGCCCAGAGGCCCGGGTCTGCGTTGGCGTTGGAGGCCCGGCTCAGCAGTCTTCAGCCACACAAGGGGTCTCAGTTCCGCATTCCGCACAGCGCATTGCTCTGGCTCTGCGATTGACTGCTGCTCTAGAGGCTCTGCTCCGTGGTAGTCAGCGGGGTGGGGGAGGGGGCTGGGAGGCTGTTTTCGCTGTCTGCAGCCGTGCGGAAAGCCAGGCTCTGCGGTCCACGGCTGCGGTCCACGGCAGTTGGCAGCTCGGTCGTCCGGCCGTCCGGCATAATTCTAGCTTTTCTGGACACATCCCACCATCAGAGAACTTTGCCAGACCCGAGGAAAAGTTACACTGACTAGGAAAACGTGACCTAAGCCAAATATTTATATCGTGACTATTCAAATGAGGACTCCTGAAAGTCTCATTTTGATTGGATGACAAAGACTGTCTTCCATTGGATAATAAGCACTCATTTTGATTGGATGATAGCCTCCCATATCACCGAATTCTAATTTTTTAACTATTACCTAATAAGGCTGGCCTCCGTGTTTCTTTTGATCCAATCAAAATGAGTCTTTTGGAAGTCCTTATTTGAATACGCAGGTTATAAAAGTTCTGCTTAGGTCCTGTTCTCTCAGTCAGTGTGGCTTCACTGAGACCAGTATGAATTCTCTGCTAGTGTGCTGTAGCCAGAAAAGCTAGACTCAGGCGGGACACCGGCTTCCCAAACTGCTGAGCGAGGTCTCCAGGATAGCTGACGACCTGCTTAGCTCAGCCTTCCACACCAACGCAGACACGGACACCGGCTTCCGAGGACCACAGACATGGGTCCCTCGCACAGCCATGGACTGTAGAGCCTGGCTTCCTGCACCACAGCCGACCGTGGAGCCAGCATCCCTCCTCTGGTGACTGCGGAGCAGTGGCCCGAGCGCAGCAGACAACGGTGGAGCCGCCACCCCCGCCCCCCGCACCGCTGCCTACTGTGGAGCCGACCACTGCCCCGCCACCAACTGTGGAGCTGGGGCTGCCGCTTAGCTGACGGTAGCTAAGCCTGGCCTCCCACGCTGACGTGGACCCAGGACCCGGCACCACCGAGGACCGTGGACATGGGTCTCCTACACAGCTTCGGACCGCAGAGCCTGGCCTCCCTCGCCATTGTAGAACCAGGAGACAGCCCCCCAGCTACTGCCCACTGCAGAGTTGGGCCCTGTGACAAGGGCCCTGCAGTGTTGGTGCCCTGAGAGCACAGGCGGGAACTTCAGTGAGGTCGCTACTGGACACTGACCCTACACGATGAATTTAGAAGCTCTCTTTTTCTTGAATTTTCTCACCTTTCTTGGCGTATTCCAGAAGTGGAATTGCTGGATTCTTACGCTTAATTGTTTAGTGATATGTTATAGATTTTTTTCATAGAAGATTAACCATATTACATTGTCATCTCTGTTAATGAGTCCAATTTCTTCACATCCCCCTTAATGTTTTCTATTTTCCATTAATTCTGTTTTTCTTTGTTTTTTTGCACAGTGGTCATATAGTGGGTGTGTAGTGGAATCTCATTATTTCTTGTTTGTATTGTTTTGTTCTTATTATTTTCATGAGAATGGATACCGAAAACTACACAGAATTTCATGTGTAGGTACACGAAAGTAACTATAATTACAATGTCTTACAGCAGGACTCTAGAATTTATTCATCTTGAATAAGTGAGGTGCTGCTCATTGTTGTTTTGATTCACATTTCCCTAGTGCAGCCTCCTACGACTGCAAAGCCTGGCCTCACCCGCTGTCGCCGACCTCAGAGCCATGCACCAATGTGCCCAGCTGGATCCCACGGCCCACGAGACCAACCCCAGAGGCAGGCCAACAGCCAAGCTGGGCCCCCAGCTGATCCGTGCCCGGCACCATCGAGGACCTGAGAGCGGAGACTGCCACACCGCACAATCTTGGAGCTGGGTTCCCAGCGCCACTGAGGACTGCGCGGCCAGGCCTCCCGTGCCATGGAGGAATGCTGGGCAGGGCCCGGCTCCTCCGAGGAAGGCAGAGCCAGGCCTCTCGCGCACCCTCCAACCATGCATCCGGGCCCCCAGCACTACCTTTGACCATGGATCCGGCCACCCCGCGAGGCCAACCGCGCATCCACCCCCTCCCCTGCATCGGCTCTCCACACATCCGCCCCCCCCCCCCGCGGCCAACAGTGGATCAGGACCCGCATGCCACCTACTGGGTCCGACTGCGGATGCTGGCATCCTGCACAACCACCAATGGTGGAGCCGGGTCACCCGCGCCATCGAGAACCTAGGACTCCCGCATCACCTAGGACCTCAGAGTCGGGCATCCAGTGCCTGCTGAAGTCAGGAGGCCCTAGGACTGCACAGCTGGACCCCGGGTCGCTGCCTACTGCAGAGTTGGGCGTCCTGCTGTTGGTGCCCTGAGGGCCCAGGAGGCAAATTCAGTGAGGTTGCTTCTGGACAATGACCCTGGACACAGTGAGTTTAGAAGTTCTCTTTTTCTTGAATTTTCTTGGCTGTTTTTGGCATATGCTAGAAGTGGAATTGTGGATTCTATGGTATCTTATGCCGTAATTGTTTAGGAAAGTACTGTAGGTTCTTCCACAGACAAATCACCATGTTACATTATCATCAGTAGTTGTTAGTGAGTCCAATTCCTTCATGTCCCCCATAACATATTCTATTTTCCATTTTAATCTCTTTCATTTTTCATAATGGTCAATTAGTGGGTGTGTAGTAGAATCTCATGATTTCCTGTTTGTATTGTTTCATTTTATTATTGTCATGAGAACTGATACAGGAAATCTACACCTAATTTTAACTGTTCACACAGGAAAGTTGACTATAAACACAATGTTGTACAGCAGAACTCTAGAATTTATTCATCTTGAATAAATTAGATGCTGTTCTTTGTTGTTTTGGTTCACGTTTCTCTAATACTTAGTGAAGATGTATGTCTTTTCATTGTTTTATGGGCCATGTGTATATCTTTCTTGAAGACGTGTTCAGGTTAATTATCTGGTTTTGAATTTGATTTTTTATTATTGTTAATTTATAGGAGTTTGGAAATTATATCATGTATATTGCTCTCTTAGAACTATGACCTCAGAATACTTTTCTCATATTTTGAGTTGCTAATTTTCTCTGTTGGGAGTGTTCTTTGATAAACCAAAGTTTTTAATTTTGATGGTCTGTTCCATTATTTTTTGCCTGTTTTTAGGTGTGTGAGAAATAATTAACAAATTCATGGTCATGAAGTTTTTCTAAGTATCTGGCCAAGGGATTTATAGTTTAAAATCTTATTCTTAGGTATCTTTATTCATTTTAAGCTAAAAATTGTATGGTGCAGAACAAGGGTTCAAATTTATTTTCTTGCATGAGAGTATCCAGTTTTCTGAGAACTGTCTGTCCAAAAACTGCCCATTGAATGAATTTGGCGATGTCTGTTTATGCTAATTCCTAGGTCGTTGATGCTGTTCCATGGAGCGATATATCTGGTTTTTATACCAGTACCTCACTGTTTTGATTATTAGAACTTTGTGCTAAGCTTGAAGGTAGAACGTGGAACCTTAAACTTTGTGCATTTTCAAGATTGTTTTGTCTATTTCAAGTCTCATGCGATTCTGCATGAATTTTCTACAAAAAAAAACGTTTGAATTTTGATAGAGATTTTATTGTATTTGTAACGCCTTGGCAGTATTGGCATCTTAAAATATTATGGTTTCCAATTAGTGAACATAGTATTTCTTTTTCATTTACTTATGCCCTCTCTAATTTCTGTCAGCAATATTTTGCAATTTTTAGTGTACTATTCTTTTGTGTGGCTAAGTTTATTACTATTTTATTATTTATGGTGCTATTGTACATGAATTGTTTTCTTAATGGTTTCTTGAGGTTGCTCTATGAAAGTATAAAAATGAACCTGGCTTTTGTATGTCTAATTTGTATTCAATAACATTGCTGAACTTATTAATTCCGAAAGAGGTGTGCGTGTGTGTGTGTGTGTGTGTGTGTGTGTGTGTGTGTGTGTGTGTGTTTGAACTTTTGAGTTATCTATAAATAATGTTATGCCTGTGTGAAGAGAGTTAACTCTATTACTTTCTCTCATGATAGGATAACTTTACAATTTATTTTTTGCTTAGTTGCTCTGTCCAGAATTCTTAACACTATCTTGAATAGAAGTGGTGAAATAATACATCCTTGTCTTGTTCTTGATCTTTTGGGAAATGCTTGAAGTTTCATCATTGAGTATCATATTAGCTTTGTGTTTTCATATATGGCCTTTATTAGGTGAAGGAAGTGTACTTCTTTTCTTAGTTATTTTTTAGGGTTTTCATCATGAAAAGATGTAAACTTCTGTCCAGTCCTTTTTGTACATCAGTTAAGAAGATCATAGATTTTTACTTTTGGTTACTGTGTGGTATGCTACTTTGCTTGATCTTTGTTTGATATTACATTTATTTTTGTAGGTTGTGCTATACTTGCATTCCAGGAACAAATTCCACTTGGCATGGTGTTTAATTTAATTTATTTTAATATACTGGTAAATTCTATTTATAGTATTCTGTTGAAAATTTTTAACAAGGAGTCAGGCCCCTGGTACCACAGAGCCCGGCCTTGCAGTGTGGGTGCCCTGAGAGCAGAGAAGGGAACTTCAGTGAGGCTGCTCCTGGATATTGATCCTACAGAGTGAGTTTAGGTGCTCACTTTTTCTTACCCATTGTTATTCTTTACTGTTTCATGTAATTGAGCAGTGATGAGTTTAGGATGTTCATTTCCTGAGGATTTTCCGGGGTTGAAAGCGCAGCCAGCTCTAGCGTTTTTACAATTTGAAGTCTCTTTTGAAGAAAATACCTAATACAGATTGAGGGCAACACACACCCAATGTCAAATGTAAACAAACGTAAGTGTAAAATAGAAAACATAAAACTGGATGCGGGGGAGGAGGTGATCCAGGCTGAGGTTTGGCTGCCTCAGATTGTACTTGAGACAGCGGGAAACATTCCACTCTTACCTACATGTTTTCATAAGTTTAAACTGTGACATTTCTTACTATTTTACATTAACTGATAAATACTTAAAGAAGTATGTTAAACCTTAAATATTATTTTAAGTTCAAATATTGATATCAAAACCAAATGTATAATACTCCTGTTTCCTGAGTTCAAAGGAAGCCTACTTAACAGTGGTAATCCATGCTTATGTTTCTTAACTTACGTATTTTCCAATATGAGTTTTTCCCTGGTTGTAGTTTTCTCATGAGACTGTGATGGTCTTAGATGATCCAAACAAAGCACAACAAAACAAAACACTTACAGCCACTAAAATGTTCTTTACAGGAGTCTATATTGGATACCTTTCGAGAATAGATGCTTCCTGACCATTTCCAAATTTTTGATAACATTGTAATAAGCAAAATTCATGAATTAGTGTAAGGTTGGAGTTCTGAGGTTTATTTACTTATTTGAACTACACACTATTGTATGTGGATCAACTTTATTTGAGAAGTATCTACGGGACTCTCAAATCACCAAAAATTATGAACTGATTTTTTTCTCCTTCATCAGTTACATTCATTGAAAATAGATTGTCTTGTATTACAAGTAAAAAATCTGAGAGTACTTATTGCAATTTTGTAGTTCTTTTTATTTTAAAGATGAAATTGAGCTTTCTCATTTCCTTCCTTCCTTCTTATATGCATTTTATATATGTCAAGATATTTTGTTGGAGGTCAAAACGTGGTTCGAAATATCAACCTACCATGATAAATTGCATGAATACATATAATGTGTTTTTAACAAGGCGCTTCTGATTGCAGCACAGTGTATTTTCCAATTTCTGTGACTTTTCCCAAGACATTTTTCTTACAGAACAAGTCCAGAACTTGACTTTTTATGGGCTTTTCCCATGAGTTTCATTCTTTTGATTTTTCTATGATTTAGTAATATGTGTTTTATAAAAGTATTTATCAGTTGGTGTGTTTATGAATAATCACTGCATGCAGTAATGTATGTGTATATATTTTTACAAATTCAAGATTGTTTCTTTAGAGAAATGCATTCTCAGATTCAGAGAGAGAAGAAAGACATATACGGTCATAGGACACTGCATGATTTTTGTAAACCACCTGTCCCTGGACACTTAACAAAAGTGCCCCTTATGTACACTTTATTAATATTGTATTCAAGAAATTTAAAGAGTGCAACATGATGTTTTGATAGAAATACACATAGCGAACTAATGACTAAAGGTATCATCCCACATAGTTACCTTTTTCTTTGGTAAGAGTTCATGAAGTCTACTGTATTAGAAAATTTTCAGTTACAATATGGCGTCACACAATACAGTTCTCATGTTATTCTTCAGACTTCTAAATTTATTCATTCTACAGAACTGTTTATTTGTAACCTCTGATTTACGTCTCCCCATTACCTCTACCCTCTACCTGTGGTGACCATCATTTCTCTATTCTATGTATTGAACTTTTTTTTTAAACATTTCATATAGATGAGATTTTCTTTAGGGTTTTTTTTTTTTTTGCTTCTTGTTTATACCATTCAGCATAATGTCTTTGGGTTTTGTGTATGTTGTCACAAATGGCAGGATATCCTTTGTCCTGTGTGTGTGTATGTATAAGTATTTCACAAATTCTTTAGCTAGTTCTCTTTGGCCAAATAAGATTGTTTCCGTGTCTTGTCTGTATGGAACAATGCTGTAATGGTTATGGGAGTCTGTTTATTTTTACAAGATGATGATTTCATTTCTTCTGGGTTTATGCTCAGAAGAAAAATGGCTAGGTGATAAGATACTTGTATTTTTAATTTCTTTAGGAACCTCCAGGCAGTTTGCCATAATGACTGAACCAATCTACGTTCCCACCAGCGGTACAGAATGGTTCTGTATTCTCAACACCCTTGCTAACACTTCATGCCTTTTAGCTCTCCAAAAAATAGGCAGCTTAATTGATATAAGTTGATATCTAATTGTGGTTTTGATTGAAATTTTCCTGATGATTAATGATATTGACTCTTTTTTTTACCTTGAATACTTTTATGCCTCCTTTGGAGAAATATGTATTCAGTCTTTACCCACTTTCCAGTCAGGTTAAATTTTTGCCGTATTAGTAGTATTAGCTTCTTGTATATTCTTCCTAATCACTCCCAGTCAGATATAACCTCTTATATATTTTAATTGAATCTGTAGAAGGCATTTTCATTTGTTGTATTGTTTCTGAAGCTCAATAAAAACCCTTCAGTTTATGTAGTTCCACATATTTATTTTTGCCTGTTATTTTTATGTTTAATTAAAAAATATTGGCAAACCTTTGCCAATGTGCTTTTCTCCCATTTTCATCCTATGTTTGTTTCTTCCTCTCCTTCCTTTAGTTTTTGTCCTTTTCTTTGTTTCCTTTTTGCAACCTGGGAGCATAGATTCCAAATATCAGAGTATACACTCATGTTGTTAATATGAATTTTATGGTTCCATGTCTTGTGCTTAGTTTTTAATTGTTTTGAGTTTCTGACCAAGTGTTTGTGTCTTATCTACATAAGAGTCCTATTTCATTCTTTTGCATATGGATATTCAATTTTCACAAAACTGTTTATTGAGCACTTCCCCACATTGTTTCTTTCTTTCTTTTTTTTTTTTCCTAATGAGTTGACTATATATGTTTAGGTCTGGTATTCGGTTTCCTCTTTTTGTCTATTAGACTGTTTCTGTTTTTATGCAAGTACCATATTGGTCTGATTATTATAGCAATATAAGTTCAAATTGGGGCGTATGCTACCACTTCCAAGTTTACATTTGTCAGAATGTTTTAAATATTCATGGCCTTTGATATTTCAATGCGAGTTTAGCATTGTTTATTTACATGTAAAAATATACTGCATATTTGTAAGCACACTGCACTGCAATATTTTAATATATGTGTACATTGTGTAATGATAAAATCAAGATTTTTAGCATCTCTGTTACCTCATACACTTATTGTTTCTGGTGAGAACATTCCCAGTCCTCCTTTCTAGCTAAAATACAGCATTGTTAACTGTGGTCAGCTAAAATGCAATAGCACACCAGAATTTATTTCTGCTATCTAATTGTAACTTTGTACCCATGAGCAATCTTATCTCCTCTATCCCCATCTTCTGGTAATCACTCTTCTACTTTATACTTCTATGAGATCAACGTTTTTAGCTCTCAAACGAGTGACATCATGAGTGTGTTTTTCTGCGTCTAGTTTATTTCACTTAACATAATGTCATCCAGGTTCAACCATGTTGCTGAAAATGACATGATTATTCTCTCTTATAGCTGAATAGCATTTTACTGCATATATATGTCACTTTTAAAAATCAGTTCTTCCATTCTTTGACACTTAGGTTGACTTTATTTGCTAAAAGAAAAAAATCTTAGGCAATTTAGATTGAACACTTTTAGTAAGCAAAGAACAGTTGGTGAATCAGGCAACCTTCTGAATCAGAGCAGGCTCGGAGAGACGTAACCTCATCCAAGTGTTGCGAGAAGATTTATAGACAGAGAAAGGAAAGCGAGGTACCAAAACAGCCGGCTTGGTTCAGCTCAGTTTTTGCCTGATGTGAACCCTGTTTGAGTACTAGTTGGCCTCCTTTGATTGGCAAAAACTAGGTGATTGGCAGTGCCAAAGAAGGTTACAAACTATATAAACATATCTAGCGAGATTACAGTTCACTGTGTGAAAGTTTACTCAGAAACTTCTAGGCTGAACCCAAAATAAGCAGGGGGACAGCTTTGGGCTCAACTGAATTTAACTCATATTACAACTATTATTAATGGTGCAACAAATCAATTCCGTGAATTCTGTTAACCTCCCCAATAAATTAATTGAACCCAAGAGAGAGTCATAGGAAGCCAAATTGAAGCCAGTCAGAAACTTCAGAGACCTGGACTTGTCACTAGTGATAAGGGGGGCAGTTTTGGAATCTGAGCCCTCACCCTGTGGGATCAGGCACTATCTCCAGAGAGCTAGTGTCAGCATTGAATTGCGTAGTGTGTGGGGACAAACCCTAAAGCAGTTGGTGACAGTGAAGTGGGAGGTGCTGGACTTGCCCAGGCTGAATGCTGCAGGGGGAAGGAGCAGATTGGGTTGATGCAGGGCCCACAGTTTACTACTGAACAATCATAGATGTGAACCACACACAGATAGTTATTCCAGGGAGAACAGCCAGGCTGCTATACTGTGTAAAAGACACTGTAAGATTTGTTTACCCAGGCAAGGGAGACAGTGGGATCTTCCTATACGAGGGGGGGCCCCAAATAAGTGAAATGATTTTTTTGGAATTATTTTGTAGTTTAGGCTTCCCTGGCTAAGTATGTGTTCCAGGAACTCATCAGCATGAGTATACCAGCTACCATCATTGTGAGAAGCTGCATTCAGTTTCCTTGTTTTTTTTGGGGGGGGATTCTTTGAGCTTTTTTGACCATTTTATGATAGGTGATTTATGAGCTCACCTGCCCACACTGTGCTGAATGTTCAGCAGTTTTTGAACCATAAACAGCAGCACCCCCATGGTCCTCCCTCTATTCTTCCTGTCTCTTCCTGAGTGACATTTTTGTTTGTTTTCTGGATGAAAAAGTTTATCAAAGGGGAACATTATTCTAGTGTGGAAGAGGTGAAACTAAAAACAGCAGAAACCATAAAAGTTCTCAAAACTGATGAGTTCAAAAACTGTTTTGAGTCATGAAAAAGTATCTTGATAGGTGTATGGTATCACAGTATTGTGAAGGTGACTGAAGTGTTAGCATGTAGGAATAAATACACAATTTTTAATAAATAAACTACGGGATTTTTTTGGTGCCTATCATACAGGTCAAGTGGGACATACCTGATCAAGCAGCTGATATATGCTTCCTATGGGACTGAATGCCTTTACGAAAATAGGGATATTCACCCACTGAATATGCCCCTTACCAGATCACAGTAAAGGAATACTCTGGGGCAGATGAAAGAGTCAAAGGGCTCAATCCAGGAATGTGAACATTTTAAAAGGTTACTAAGAAATAAGTGAATGGAAAAGAACATTGATGGGTAAAACTGAGAGGAAATAGGGAAGATTCATGGGACTCATCCCAACAGGGTGGAAATCTTGAGATAGGTATTAAGAGATGGAATGGGAAAAAGTGGAAATTAATGTGCTTGTAACAAAGGTCTTAATACAACTCTATCCAAGGTTGGGCGGAACAAAATGAATCCTGGCTGATCTCCCAACATTAATGGGGCCCAAGACATTTGGTTCCATTTTTCCTAGTTGGGAGAAATGAATAAAGTGGAAATACTGAGGTTCAAATGAGAAACCTAACCTGAAATTACCTTGGGTGATGGCCTAATATATTTACCAAGGTAAATATTGACAAAAGGGCCAGAGTCCTTTGGCTGAACCCCTGTCTTTAGACCTGAAGCCTTTTGCACAAGAAAGGGTCAAATGGTCTGGTAATGTGGAGAAGTTTCTGAAAATAGAACATACTAATGTAAGATTCGATGTAGAATTCAATTTAAACTTGTTATGTTTGAACACACTTAATCTGAAGTGGTTACATCCCTTTTACCTGATTGTGTTGTGAGAAATGGACATTGTATCTAATTGGGGAATGTCTCCCCTACCTCATCCTGTCAAACAGAAGGCATGTAAATCTACCCTTCAAGCAACAGTCATCGGATTTGCTCAATGGGAACCAGGCAGATTGCCTGAGTCCACACAGGGCAGTGTGGAAGCCAGCATGTTAGCAGTGATGAATTCTCCTTTCGGTAGTCCTCAAGGGAACGTTTCCCAAAGATTATGTCAAAAATCTGTGAGCACACCTCCCTGTCAACAACTACTGGGACTTTGGACTAGAGAATTTCCACTTGAGGGGCATCTGCTGCCTTGCTATGGAATGTTATCTGCAGCTACCTTTATGATGAAAGGACAAAATAATTTTGACACCTGGAATTCCAATGCTGTCTGTCTCAGGTGATGTCTGTTAGGGGGATAGTAGTGCCCAGAAGAGTTTCTTGATCAAATGGAAATGGTTAACACAGAATCATGCTACCTGGGGAGTGCAAGGAGATACTGTTGAGCCAGGAGTTTGTTTTCCCTTAGGACTGGTTCTGGAACTGTATGAGGAGATGCTGGATTCTAAAGTGCCCACTGAACAGCTCTCAGCAGACCAACCAAGAGCTGCTTGGTCCTTGGATGGCAGTTCCAAAGTGTATGACTACCCTCATGTTTGGATGGCTGCTATGTTTATGGAAGAAGAGAACACAAATAAGTTCAGTAGGGTGAAATGCGAGATGTTTTCTTAGCAGTGTTGGCAAAACTGAGCAGTAGTAGAAGGCCCTGTGTTTGGGTTTTTACTGACTCACAGGTAGTGGTCAAAGGCTAGATTAAATTGGCTCACAGAAAGATAACGGAAGCCAAGTCACTAAAAGGGATGGTCCTAGGGAGCGTTGCATTATGGAAATTTGAGGAGTGCACTAAAGTAAAACAATTCAGTGCTTGTCAGAAGAACTCTCCTCCAGGATTGGAAAGGGACTGGAATTCCCAAGCAGATGTCTCACTAGGTCCATGAAATGAGTGGATCTGGGGGAGTTGCAGCAGTGCAGAGATGGGTTGAATCTAGACATGCTCCTTTTGCATCCTCTCAGACATAAGATGCCAGTAATAGCTGTTCTTTTTATCAGCAAGTGAGACAGAGACTGCCAGTGGCTTGTGGCCAGATCCTTTGGTGGAGAAGGCCCTGGACATATCTGATAAGTGAGACTGATGATGGCAGCCCTGGGAGGCTACAGATGTGTCTTGGATGGAATAGACACTGACTCTGTAGGGGCTTTCCTTACTCATTAGAAGGTAGAAATCTTCAGAGTGCCAGTAACAAACATGCCATTAAAAAGTAGACAGATAACATGAACAGGCATCTCTCAAAAGAAGACAGAAGAAAGGCAAACAAGCATACGAAAAAGTACTCAACATCACTTGTCATCCAGAAAATGCAAATTAAAACCACAATGAAATAGCCACTGTTTAAGAATAAAAAATGCCGGGACTGTGGCTCAACCTGTAATCCCAGCACTTTGGAAGGCAAGTGGATTGCCTGAGCCCGCGGGTTCAAGACCAGCCTGGGCAACTTAGCGAGACCTCGTCTCTACAATAAATCAAAAAATTGTCCAGGCATGGTAGCACACCACCTGTACTTCCAGCTACTTGGAATCCTGAGGCAGAAAGATAGCTGAAGCCCAGCAGGTTGACGCTGGTGTAGCCGTGAGTGTGCCACTGCACTCCAACCTGGGTGGCAGAGTGAGACTCCAACTCGAAAACAAAATAAAAATAAAAATAAAGAAAAAAAGATGTTGCTGCAGAACAGTGTAAAGGGAATGCTTGTACACTATTGATGAGAATGTAAGTTAGTATAACCTCTATGCAAATTTGTATGGAGGCTTTTCAGACAACTAAATGTAGCTCTGCTATTTCATCCAGCAAACCCACTACTTCATATCTACCTAAAGGAAAAGTGGACATTAACAAAAATAGACACCTGCACCTGCATGTGTATCGCAGCACAATTCACAATTGCAAAGATATGAAATCAATCTAAATACCCTTCAACTGATCAGGGGATAATGCAAATGAAACTTGTACACTCCATGGAATACAATTCTGCTATAAAAAGAGAGTGAAATAATGTGTTTCATAGCAACTGGGATGCAGTTGGAGACCATCACCCTAAGTGAGGTAACACAGAAATGAAAAACCAAATGAACTGGAAACCAAACTTATATGTGAGAGCTAAGCCAAGGGTCTGTAAAGCGTATATAGAATGGTAAACTAGATATTGGAGACCTAGAAAGAGGACGGTGATAAGGGTGAACGGTTTTGAAAAATTACCTGTCAAGTAGTATGGACTACAGGGGTTGGGGGGTGGTGATGGGTACACTTAAAGCCCAGACTTCATCCCACCATACAATGCATCCATGTAACCAGAAACCATTTGTCATCCTGAGGCTATTGAAATTAAAAATATATGATTGTAAAAGAAAGTCTTCAGAGTGCCAAAGCAAAACAGAAGATATATCATTCATTTGGACAGTTGACCACTATTTCTTCAGACCAAGGAATACACCGTGCTGAATAATGCCCAACAGTGAACAGAAAGGTAACTGCTCAAAATAATTTATACAGAAGAAGAATGGTTAGTGGAAACATTGACTTTCTAAAACAGGGAGATAAAGCATGAAGGGCTGTTTTGCATGCCATTATGGTTGTTTACTCACACTCTACTTGATTTTTTCCTTTATTTAAAAAATTTTTTTTCCAATGGCCTGAGGAAGAATCAGTGGGGAGGATGCTGATGTCACTATGCAATTCTTGCCAATGGAAGAGTTTACTGGTACAATGACTATAATCTTTCTTATCAATATAACCTCCTTATTTTTTTTTCTTTTTGTCCCCTTATCTAATGCAGTGGTCCTTGAACTAGATCTGCAGGTACAAGTGCTGGAAGCAGGGATGGTTTCTATGCAAGAAACTGTCACTTTGATTTTTAATTTTGTCAGAACCCCTAAGGACCTGATAGGGGTGAATTGTGCTTTTTCCCCATGGGGCAAAACTGTATGAATTGGGTATGAATATAGCTATATGACTCAGGAATAAAAATGATTCGCTGACTTGTAACCTATGTTGTATAAATCTAGCATATATGAGTGAGAATGGACTGAGGGAGAGGCACTTTTCTATACTAGTACTGCTACTGGAAATCTAGACCAGCAGAGTGGCCAAACCTAATATCCCTTCCAAAGCTGGAAAAGTTGGGGTAAAATTAACTGAAAACTGGAAAAAAGGAGGAAAATGGCTGATAGTAAAAAATGAATAAATGGGTTATAAGTTGAGGGCAATGCAATGTTACATTAACAACTATCGAGAGTCTTAGAGAAAGATAACTGTCTCTTAGCTCAATTATTCCAGATGCCTGGACAATTGAGCCTAAGTTTTTAAGCTTCAGAGTTCAGGCTTCATATTTGCAGATTCTTATTTAGTAACATTATAATAAGAAGCTAGTAGTTCTTCTTTGAATCATCAACAAATCTTTTGATGCTGCCATCTTGTTATTCCTTGTGTGACACAGAGCCTTTGTTCTGTTGAAAGATTTTACTTGAGGATGATAACGTTTAACATTTATAGCTAATGAAAAACTGCTGACATTTTTCAAGTGTCCAAATCGATGGCACTGCCATACCTTAATCTTGTGTCTCATCATCCTCAAAAGAGGATTTCGACAGATCTTCAAATTCCTCTTGGTAAAGGTTTCTCTGTGCTCTTCTTTGTGTTCCTCACATTCTCAAGCATGTCAGTGATAGTCTGTCCCAGCAACTTCCCTTGCACATTTAGGATATTCCTGACTACTGCATAGACTGTAGAGGCACCCCTCAAATATTTGATAATCTTTGATTTCCTCACTCCATAATGGCTTGCAACTTGTATTGGCTGTCTTTGTTGGGCTTTAGGGCACCTACAGCCTCTGCAGGAAGCACAATTGGGAAGTGGGTGTAAGTTTCCTTAATACATTTGGTGATGCCTTGATCAAGTAGTGGCAGCAGTGACATATTATTAGGAGGCAGGAGCATCACTTTAACATTTTAATCAGCAAAACAGAGATTAGAAATGGCCAGAAGCCTTGTCAATTATGATGAGGACTTTGAGTTCTTTCTTTTGAAATTTTTCTTAACATCAGGCATGAAGCGATAGTAGAACCATTCCAAGACCAAGATGGATATCACAGCTCTTCTTTTTTACTTAACAGAACTTGGGCAAGAAACATTTGCTTACGTGTGTAACAGCCCCAGAAGCATTCAGTAGAGAAGGTCTGGCAGATATTGTGACCTGATACATTGCCAGATAGCACCAGAGTAAGGTGATCTTTCCAAGTCCCGAACCTCAGGCCCTTCTTGGCACTTTATGGATGTGGGTGCCATTGGGAATCTTCTTCCAGAACACATGCAGTTCGTCACATTTGAGGACTTGCTCTGGAAGATAGCCTTTTTTTGGGGTATCGGTTTTATATTGTCTTCTGGGAATGCTGATGTTTCCTTGGCATCAGCCTATGCCTCATCTCCCATGGTCTTTTAGTTCTTGATGATCCAGTGTTTTACGTAGCTAGCCCAGCCGGAACTGACTGTCTTGAAACTCCTTCCTTTCACTTTCTTTTACCCTCTTAAGCAGAGAGGCTGGGTGTTTCTAAAACATTATTTTTCATGAAGTAGGCATATTTTATTATGTAGTAGGCATTATTTATATTTTTAGAATTTTATTTTTTAATTACAGCAGTTTTTTAGGAATAGAATTTCACTCTGTCACCCAGGCTGGAATGCAGTGGTACAGTCATACCACACTGCAGCCCTTACTGCTGGGCTCAAGTGATTCTCCTGCCTCAACTTCCTGAGTAGCTATGACGATGGGCTTGTGTTACCACACCTGCTAATTTTAAAATTTTTGTAGAGACAGTGTCTCACTATGTTGCCCAAGCTGGTCTACAGCTTTTGGGCTTAGTGATCCTCCCTCAGTCTCCCCAAAACACCACTGGGATTATGGTTCACAGTGCCTGGCCCATAGTGCCTCTGCTAATTACCTATATTTATCCATTCTGTAATGTGTACATATTTCTGAACATCATGTTGTACACAAAAATATGTACACTTTTTATATGTCAATTAAAAGAATGATTTTTTAAAAAGGGCAATCCTGTAATTTGCAACAACAAGGGTGAACCTTGAAGACATTACACTAAGGAAAATAAGCCAGACACAGAAAGAGAAATACTGTATGATATCATTTACAAAAAAAGAGGGGAATAGTAGAAACAGAATAAAAAGGCAGTTAGCAGAAGAGGTGAGTAGGACATGGAAATAGGAATAAGTAGGTCAAAGGATACTGAATGAGTCTAAAGATTGAAGATGCAGCCAGAAGACTCTAGTTAACAACATTGAATTGTATATGGAAAATTTGCTAAGAGAGATTTTAGGTGTTCTTACCATAAATGCACCCAAAAGATACCTCTGGAAAGCACTGAATATGTTAATTTCTAGTAACCATTTCACTATGTGCTTGAGCTCACGACTGAGGCCATCTGGCAGTTGTAGTCTCATGGTTACTTGATGTCCAATGTTGTCCTGTATCTGCTAGGTCAGAGGCCACACCAAGAATGTTTTTTACAAAGGGAAATAATTCTGTGCTGCAGATGGCATGGGTTTGTGAAATCCCATGGTCTACATTGGAAATCATCTTGTTCGGGGTTTTCCTTAAGCAAAAGTTTTCTGCTCCCGTCACTATTTTTCCTATAATGGTCCAGTGTGCTGGATTCTATGTCCCAGAGAGCAGAACACTCACACCCTTGCCTGAAGCTGCTGCAGAGCCTTTCTGCTGTGGGACCCAAAATAATGAATGATGTTCTTGACTCCTGATTTAAAGGCTGGAACCACATCCCCAAATGTGAAATATGCTACTTCTGGAAGCCAGTGTAACCTCATAGGCCTTAGACACCTTTTTTTTCAATCTAGGAATTGTAGGATGTACTGTATTTTGTGGGACATGCTCAACATGCTCCAAACTACAAAGACAAATATTTCAGTTAATATGGAGAAATGAGTCTTCCATGGTTTATTTCCCACTCTCAGGAGTGCATGGGTTTCGCCAAAGCTTCCTGTAGACCTGGCCCTTGGTGCACATCTGATAAAACTACCGTGACAGGGTAGAGGCCTGGGATGTTCTTCTGGGTGTCCAGTTGGTCCAAGCCCCCATGACTGTATCTTGACAGGGAAGGGAGCATTAATGACACTGAGGGGATAGCATGTGAGTGCATATAGGACCATGACTCATCTGGATCTGTAGAAATCTATTTTCTCCCTCTAGAGTTCATTCAAATTTTTCAGCATTTGTCCAAGAAATTAAAATAAAACAAAATTCTCCAACATGAGTTCTTTACATCTTCATAGGTGGCACCACTACTTGCCACTCCCCAACCAAGGATGAAATATAATTATGATTTATCATTTTAGGTAGAGGGTAGATAGGAAAAGGCAATAGGTATCATATGTAGAAGTGAGCAAAGAGGACATATTTTAGTGCTTGTGAGCCATGCTGTGTCTGTGACTAGTGCTCCAGTCTGCCACGGTAGCATGGAGACAGCCATTGATGAAACATTAGTGAATGGGCCTGGATGGGTACCAATAAAACTTTATCCTCCAAACCAAGCAGCAGCCTAGTGCCTGACCCTGCCTTTTATAATTGCCACTGTTGCAGGGATTATCTTTTGGAGCCTCTTCTTGATGAAGGGTGCTCTAGTTTAGAAAATCTTGTCAGGTCTGGAAACTGGGGAAGAGATCAGGGTTGACATTAAGCCACTGTTATGGGCCATCCATGATTACTTTTGACTGACTAGATTGAGCAGGGACCTTGTTTGCTGCTCATCTACTGATCCAAGTGATGCCAACTTCCAGCAACAATTCCCATAGCTATATAGATCAGATCTTACTACGGCCACTTGGAACTTAGTCACTCTGCAGAAGATGCTGTGGATTCTTTCCCCCACTTCTGGCATTCTCAATGACAGCAAGGGTTCTAACCCTGCCCAAAGGTTATCCTGAACCAGAAATCTTTTCCTTCCAACTCTACTGTAGAGGGTGGTCATCCTGAAATTTCACCAGAACCACAAAGGAAATACTGACATCACCTGAGGTCCTTCCTGTAGACTTGTCTCCTGGTGACACTGTCTTCAGCACCCCCAACGTCTGCTCATCCACAACAGCAAAAAAATCCTCCCTGACTGCGTTCAATTGCGGCACCTTGCTAAGTTTGGAGTGGATCCCTGGGTTCTGGACAGCTCACCAGGAAATTCTCCTTGCCAAGTCCAGGACCTGCCTCTCCATTTTCCTCAGCTGCAGACACACAGGGAGGATCCCTGAGTCAGCAGGGCTGCTGAGCTCCTGCCCACAGGGATGTGTGACCCCAGCTGAGGGCTCCAGGTTAATTGGTATTTCTTTCTCCTTTAATATCTCTCTCTCCCTTTCTTTCTTCTTCTTTTCATTTGTTTAACCAGTTTTTATTTGGAAGCTTTGGTACACAGAGAAAATCGGAAAGAATAAAAAGGATATTCAGTCTTTCCATAAACACAGTCCTGCTAACTTCAGCTACTATTAATTCCCCTCTCCTTACCTCGTTTCCTTTCTCCCTTCCTCCCTTTTTCTGTGTTTGCAGACATACAGATATATGTAGTTTTATACTAAGCACCGAATTGTTCTCACAACTCAGAAAAGAGCAATCCTCTATTTGGTCTAGAGTCACATTTCCCTAGTTACCTAAGAATATTTGTTATCATTCAAGTTCTTAACCAGTCACTCTCCTGAAGATTTATATCCTCAGATTTCATTGTCAGCTGTCTCTACACCATAACATCAAAATTAATAAGAAACTAAAAATGAATTAACAAAAGGTTGGATAACAGACTCTGAAAAATAAATGATTTGCTGATAATAACAACAGAAGACCTATGTAACAAAAACTATCTCACATTCATATATCAGAGAGTCATCATTGTTAAGGTGGCAAAAATGCTTAAAGTGATGTACAGGTTCAAGGAGATGTCTATGAAAATCCCAATGTACATCTCCAAAATAACAAATTTGTAATAAATTTCATATGAAATTGCAAGGCATATAGATTATCCAAAATATCCTAAAAAATAGGAAAACACACACACACACACACGTGCACACACACACACACACACATGGAAGACTCACACTTCCTGATTTCATACTTTACAAAATGCAAATGTCATGAAGACAGCACAGTGCCGGCACAAGGTCAGAAATATAGATTAATCAATAGCAGACTAGCAGAAAAACATAAACCTGTGTGCCTCAGGCCAACTGACTTTGAGGAGGGTGTCAAGACCATGTGGAGAAAAAAATCTTTCATCAGGTGGTGCTGGGACAGCTGGACAGCTACATGTCAAAGAATGAAGGTGGACCCTTCCCTCACACCATGTGTAAGAATTCACTCAAATGAGTCAAACACTCAAGTGTAACCGCAAACAATACAACACTCAGAACAACAATAGGGATACATCTTATAGAAGAAACATTTGGTATGAGTATTAGATATGGCACCAAAAGAGCAACAAGAGGAAAAGAAATAGGCCAGGCACGATGGTTCACAGCTGTCATCCCAGCACTTTGGGAGACAGAGGACTGCTCAGGCCCAGGAGTTCAAGACCAGCCTAGGCAGCATAACCTTATCTTGTCTTTACAAAAAAAAAAAATCAGTGAATTAACCGGGCATGGTGATGTTCACTTGTAGTCTCAGCTATTTGGGAGGCTGTGAGGCAGGAGACTCACTTAAGCCACGAGACAAGGCTGTGGTGAGTTGTGATCCTGCCACTGCACTCCAGCCTGGTCTATAGAGTGAGACTCAGACTAAGACTCTGACAGAAGAGAGAAGAAAGAGAAAATAAATGAAGGAGCAAGAGGAGAAGGAAGAGGAAAGGGAAGGAGGAAGAAGAGGAGGGGGAGGAGGAATTCACAGCAGAAGCAGCAACTTGACCTGAGTCTCAAACCTTATACAAAAATTGTGTCAAAATCAATACTGATTTAAATATAAAACTAAAATGTTAGGAAAAAATCAGGAGCAGGTCTTCAGGATCCAGGGTTAGTTGTAGAGTTCTTATAGTTGAAATCAAAAGCAATATTCATAAAATTAAAAATGGATAACTTACACCTCATTAAAAAGTGTGTACTCTGTTAGACCCCATATGAAGACAATTTAGAGATAAGCAACAGACTGAGAAAGTATTTGCAAACCACATAGCTGATGACAAAGAATTAGTATCTAATATATCTTTTTAAATCACTTAATACTCCAAAGAATACAATTAGAAAATGGACAAAAATATTAGCCATTAAGAAAATGCCAGTTTAAACCACAATATCAGAATGACTCAAACAAGCATGCAAACAAGCAAAACTGGTGACAACATCAAATAGTGGTGAGCATGCAGAAAAACTATGTCATTTACATATTGCCTGCAGGAATATAAAATAGTATAGTTATTTTCATATCTTAAAATGGCATAAAATGAAACAGTAAAACTTTGGCAGTTCCTTAAAAAAATAAACCTGTGACATAATTGTACTCCTGGTCTTTTATCCCAGAGAAAAGAAAATATATGTTCACATAGTAATCAATACACAAATATTCACAGCAGCTCCAGTCTTACTGCCTAAAAAATTGGAAACAACAATAGGTGATTTGGTGAAAAAAACAAGTTGTGGTACATTCATACAACGAAATACTACTCAGCAATAAAAAGGAAATCACTGTGAATATATGAAATAAATTGGATGCATTATGAGGGAAGTATGCTGACTGAAAACAGTCATAACAAAAAGTTACATACTGTATGGCTCCATTTATATACCATGTGTGATATGACAGAATGTCAGAATCACAGGACAGAGTAGTAGACTACTCTGTATTTTGAGTACCTCACTGTCAATATCCTGGCTATGATACTGTACTTTAGTGAAAGTTGTTGCCATTTGGGAAAGATGTGTAAAGGGTTGTACCAAATCTCCCTGTATTTTTTCTTATAATGGCCTAAAAATCCACAATTATCTCAAAACATACAACTGAATTAAAGAAAATTATTCTTATGTCATTCTGACAGAGTGGGGGATTAGGTAAGCATTTCACAATCTAATATTTGAAAATGTACTGAAGGCTCTGTGTCCTCCAGCATGCTTGATGTTGGAGACAGTGTCATAGACAGTGATTTGTATTTGCAGGGGTCTACCAAGAGTCATAGGAATCGACCCTGACACAACTAAACCTATTTGGAAATGGATCCCCTCATGTAATGAAACTAAGAGAAGGCCAGAGATTCAGCTGCCTTGAGGGATGGCTGTACTTAGGAGCATGAATGTCAGCAGGATTTCCCTGTACCTTACCTCTGACCACTCCTTACTTTCATGTGTTATCTGTTTGCTTATATTTTCCCACAGGGTAGTATACAAGGTTGCAAGTGATTCTGGGTTTACAGTTCTAAAGTCATTTGGCCAGAGGTGTAGGGAAAAAAAGCAAAACAAAACAAAAAACACCCAATGTCACTGATTTCACTGGAAAACTCCTGGAGAATGATTGGCCCATATTGGGTCATAACACCCAATTCTGGATCAAGTCCTATATCTAGAGAATTGACCTTAATGATTGGTTCAGAGTGGATCACTTGCCTATATTGTGAATAAGGTAGTTTTCAGGTTTGGCAGCTTAAGCAGAACTGTTATTACTGAGATAGGAGAGAGATCCTCCTTAAAATAAGGGGGGGTATATATCTCAAACACTACCTAGTGAATACTATAATAAATATTGACTAAATAACCATACCTACATCCCCAACATTCCATTAGACCTGACTCTCATTCCTTCAGGCCTTGTAGCCTCAGATATTGGTTCCAGAAATTGGTGAGTAGAAAGTGAGTAGATGAGACTGACAAAGATTTGTGCTGACATCATAAGACCGTAGAGTATTTCATTAAGCAAATGAAGTTGGAAAGACACTGTAGTTATTGGATGTGACTAAATGATTTAGAAAATAACTGGTTTATATCTTATTTAGTGCTTCTATCAGTTGGGTCGTTTCTTATAGATGACAGTAAGGAAATCCTGATAATGTAAGCAAAATAAAATTTCTGGGGAGAACATCATGGAATTGACCATTTTCAGGGACATCTGGAGATCCAGGTTTAGAATTCAGGAACAAAGCCTGCTGCAGATGGCTAGCAAGCACGGTTACTGTTATCATCTAATATCAGGAAATAGTCTGGTGCAAGCAGTGTATCTGTAATTCCTGGCTTCTAATTCTTTCTACCACCCTGGAGTCATATGTACAAATATAAAATCCTAAGAGGGAATGTCTAGTTGGTTGAGTTTAGCTCTTTTTAAAAAAATTAGTTTGGACAAGATGGCGACAGCATAGGTGAACTGGTGAGATTCTCTGAACGTGAGTTCCCAAAAAGGCTATTACTTCTCTTCACCCATCCCCCAGCCCACTACCAACCGTGCTGGTGCCAGGCCCAGGAACTTCGGTCCCACGCAGGGCCAGATTTTGTGGCCCCCTACTGCTCCTGTTCTACTACGTATGTGAGAGTCTCCAGTTCCAGCCCCCTCCAGCTCCCTCCCCGGCTGCATTGTCTCCAACCTGGCACCCGGCACCAAGCCGCTGGTCACACAGGTAGGCTCTGGGCGCCCGCCCCTCATTGACACCGGTCCCATTCCTGGCTGAACTACCCTGTGGGGGACCCAGAGCCACTCTCACTGCTCACCGACTGCCCTTTGGAGCTTTGGAGCTCTGGAACTCCAGGCCCACCCTGGCTGAGGCACTCAGTGCGAGAACCCAAGCCGGGGGACCCAGACAAGCGGAAAAAAACAGATCTGCTTAAACTGTCTCGCCATTCTCCAGGCAGACTTCCATTGCTCCGCCCACCTATCAATAAACTTTACCTCATTTCCTAAGGCCAGATACTGCAGCCCCCCACTGCTGCTATTCCACTGCATGCTGGGAGTCTTGGGTCCCAGCTCCCTCCGGCTCCCTCCCCGGCTCCATTGTCTCCAGCCCGGCACCCGGCACCAAGCCGCTGGCCACACAGGGAGGCTCTGGGCGCCCACCCCTCAGAGACACTGGTCCCGTTCCCAGCTGAAGTACCCTGTGGGGGGCCCAGAGCCACTCTCACCGCTCACTGCCTGCCCTTTGGAGCTTTGGAGCTCCCAAGCTCCAGGCCCACCCTGACTGAGGCACTCAGCATGAGACCCCAAGCCGGGGGACCCAGACAAGCGGAGAAAAACAGATCTGCTTAAACTACTTTGCTATTCTCCAGGCAGAGACTTCCATTGCCCCGCCCACCTATCAACAAACTCTACCTCAGTTCCTAAGGCAACAACGCGAAACAGGAGACAAAGCCCCACTCATACGCTGCAAGGAAAAATAAAAGGGAGAGGCCGGAATCGGAGATCAGAGAAGTGACTCTAGTCTGATCGCTTATTTTGACTTATGATTTTATCATTGAAACTGTTGGTTTAGATCACATTTGGTGTTTACCTTCTGACTTACACTGTTTCTCGATTTTATTGGCCTGTCTCTGTGTAGCTATCAGTACCCTTTAGGAAATCTTTCTTATGTGTCTTTCTTCACTTCTTCCCGGCCCTGTGTCTCTTTCTCACCTGATAGTTGGTATGTGTATCTGTTTTCCCTCTCGCACTTCTCTCTTTTGCTTATTTTGACTTATGATTTTATCATTGTAACTGTTGGTTTAGATCACGTTTGTTGTTTACCTTCTGACTTACACTGTTTCTCGATTTTATTGGCCTGTCTGTGTGTAGCTATCAGTACTCTTTAGGGAATCTTTCTTACGTGTCTTTCTTCACCTCTTCCCGGCCCTGTGTCTCTTTCTCACCTGATAGTTGGTATGTATATCTGTTTTTCCTCTCGCACTTCTCTCTTTCTTACTCCCTATTGACCCCACCTTCCTCCATTATTTTCCTCTTTTATACACCCCCTTTTTAAATCTAGGGACCAAGACTACATACTGCTGAATAGACAGACTGTAAAGCAGAGGGAAAAGTGATCAAAGCCAGAAGACTCTCATAAGGAAGAACAGGACATTGCAGAAGAGAAATAAAAGCAACCCCACCTTCCCTCAAAAACAGAATTGAAGAAGGGGAGGGAAAGGGGGAGAGGGAGAAAAATCTACAGAAATGAAGAAAAACCAAAAGAAGGGTATGGGTCTCTCCCAGACGCCTGGGAGAGCAGACACTGAGAAAACTGACTTTGGAATGCAAACAATGAAAAGCCCCCAGAATGAAGGGTCTCAAACTGAAAATGTAGATATCAAGACAATAATGGAGAGATTAAAAAGAATTGAGGAGACACAAGAAGAAACTAGGAAGGAGCTGATATCTGAGATAACAGTAATAAAAAATACTGTGAATGAAATAAATAACAAACTAATAAGCATGGAAAGCAGAATTACCCAAGCAGAAGAAAGAATCTCAGAGCTTGAGGACCAAAATATAGAAATAACCCAAACTCTTAAAGACACAGAAAATAAGCTCAAAAAGACAGAACAAAACCTTCAAGAGATGAGTGACTACCTCAAGAGGCCTAACCTAAGAGTAATCGGACTCTCTGAGGCAGAAAGAGAAACAGAGACCACATTGGAACAAACTTTCCATGAGATCATTCAAGAAAACTTCCCTTATCTAATCAGTGATGCAAAAATTCAAACACAAGAGATTCAGAGAACCCCTGCAAGACAACAAATGAGAAGACCAACTCCTAGACACATAATAATTCGCCTAAATAAAGTAGGCACAAAAGAAAAAATCCTAAAGGCAGCAAGAGAAAAAGGTCAGATCACCTACCATGGAAGACCAATCAGAATAGCAGCAGATTTATCTGCAGAAACCCTGCAGGCTAGGAGAGCTTGGAGCCCTATCTTCAAAGTCCTAAAAGATAAACAATTTCAACCAAGAATAACCTACCCGGCCAAGCTAAGCTCCATCAGTGAGGGAGAATTAAAATCTTTCCCAGATATCCAATCCCTAAGAACTTATGCTGCCACCAAACCATCTCTACATGAAACACTTAAGAAAGTACTAAACACAGAAGAAAAGGAAAAAAGAACAACATTCTTCACAAGAGTACAGGGAAAAGAATAAAATATACCAACCTCAAAACCAAAAGAAAGACAAAAAAAAAAAAAGAAAAAAGAAAAAACCAAGTGGAAGAACAACAGCTCAATAAGAACTCCATGATAGGGACAAACTGTCACATTTCAATAATTAGCCTGAATGTGAATGGACTAAACGCACCACTGAAAAGACATATAAGAGGATGGGAAACAAATTTTCAGGCAAATGGAACACAAAAGAAAGGAGGAGTCGTGATTCTAATTTTAGACAAAATACCATTTAAGCTATCAAAAATTAAAAAAGATACAGAGGGCCACTACATAATGATAAAAGTTTCACTCCATCAACAAGAAATATCTATCCTAAACATATATGCACCCAACATAGGTGCGCCAACATTCATAAAGCAGCTTCTAGGAAAACTAAAGAAAGACATTGACTCTAACATCATCATAACTGGGGACTTTAATACACCACTCACAACCCTAGACAGATCATCAGAACAAAAAATCAGCAAGGAGATCCGGAACCTCAATGAGACTCTGGACCAAATGAACTTAATTGATACCTACAGAACACTCCATCCAAAGACCACAGAATACACATTCTACTCATCACGGCATGGAACGTATTCTAAGATCAACTACATAATTGGACACAAATCAAGCATAAGCAAATTTAAAAGGACTGAAATTCCAGCATGCACTTTCTTGGACCACAGTGGAATATAAATAAACATTGACACCAACAAAGTCCCCCAAAACCCACAAAGACATGGACACTAAACAGCATGATGCTAAACAACTCCTGGGTCAATGATGAAATCAAAACAGAGATCAAAGGATACCTGGAAACAAATGAAAATGAAGAGACATCTTACCAAAATCTCTGGGACGCCTTAAAAGCTGTAATAAGAGGGGAATTTATATCCCTACAAACACACATGAGGAAAATGGAAGAAACACAAATTAACAACCTAACAAGCCACCTAAAGAAGCTGGAAAAGCAAGACCGCAAAAACCCTAATTTGAGCAGAAGAATCCAGATCACCAAAATAAAAGCCCAAATCCAGGACATAGAAGACAAAAAGATAATACAAAAAAATCAATGAAACAAAAAGCTGGTTCTTCGAAAGAATAAACAAGATCGATGGTCCCCTAGTTAGACTGATCAAGAAAAAAACGAGAAAAAAACCAAAGAAGCACAATCAGAAACATAAAAGATGAAGTCACATCTGACCCTGAAGAAATCCAAAAGATCATTAGAGACTATACGTACACTTGTATGGAAACAAACTTGAAAACCTTAAGGAAATGGAGGACTTTCTGACATCACACAACCTACCTAAGTTGGAACAAGAAGAAATTGAGACCCTAAATAGACCAATAACAATCAAGGAAATCGACTACATAACAAGAAAACTTCCTACAAAAAAAGCCCTGAACCAGATGACTTTCCAGCATAATTCTACAAGACACTTAAGGAGGAGCTGATACCAATCCTACTGAAGGTATTCCAGGCGATTGAAAAAGATGGAATGCTCCCCAAATCATTTTACGAAGCCAACATCACATTGATACCCAAGCCAGGCAAAGATCCAACAAAGAAAGAGAACTACAGGCCAATATCTTTGATGAACATAGATGCTAAAATTCTCAACAAGATCCTAGCAAACCGGATTCAGCAATACATCTCAAAAATCATCCATCATGACCAAGTAGGCTTCATCCCTGGGATGCAAGTCTGGTTCAACATTCGTAAAACCATCAATGTTATTGAATGCATCAACAGATGTCAAAACAAAAACCACATGATTATATCATTAGATGCAGAAAAAACTTTTGATAAAATCCAGCACCCCTTCTTGATAAAAACCCTTGAACATCTAGGCATACGGGGAACATACCTCAAAGTAGTAAAAACCATCTACAAGAACCCCACAGCGAGCATACTCCTAAATGGACAAAAATTAGGACCATTTCCCCTGAAAACTGGAACAAGACAAGGATGACCACTCTCACCCTTCCTATTCAACATAGTATTGGAAGTCCTGGCTCGAGCAATCAGAGAAGAGAAGGCAATCAGGGGTATCCAAATAGGAAAAGAGGAAGTCAAGTTATCTCTCTTTGCAGATGATATGATTGTGTACCTTGAAAACCCAAGAGAATCTGTCAAAAACCTTCTTACACTGATAAAGGCCTTTGGCAAAGTCTCAGGATACAAAATAAATGTACAAAAGACAATTGCATTTCTCTACACCAATAATAAACAAACAGAAACCCAAATAAAAAACACAATTCCATTCACAATAGCCACAAATAAATGAAATACCTTGGCATCTTCCTAATGAGAGACGTGAAAGACCTTTACAATGAAAACTACAGCCGGGCTCGGTGGCTCAGCCTGTAATCCCGCGCCTTTGGGAGGCTGAGGCGAGTGGATTGCCTGAGCCCACGGGTTCGAGACCCGCCTGGGCAGCAAGACCTCATCTCTACAATAAATCAAAAAATCAGCCGGGCGTGGTAGCGCATGCCTGTAATTCCGGCTACTCGGAAGGCTGAGGTGGAAGGATCGCCGGAGCCTGGCAGGTCGAGGCTGCCGTGGCCGGGAGCGGCCACTGCACTCCAGTCTGGGCGACAGAGTGAGCCTCCAACTCAAAAAAAAAAAAAAAAACAAAACAAAACAATGAAAACTACAAAACACTGTTCAAAGAAATCAAAGTTGACACAAACAAGTGGAAAAATATCCCATGCTCATGGATTGGAAGACTCAACATTGTGAAGATGTCCATCTTACCTAAGGCAATCTACAAATTCAATGCAATACCCATCAAATTACCGGCAACATTCTTCTCAGACCTAGAAAAGACAACACAGGAATTGATATGGAAACACAAATGTCCAAGAATAGCCAGAACAATCCTCAGTAAAAAAAACAAAGCAGGTGGTATAACATTACCAGACTTCAATCTTTACTATAAAGCTACAATCATCAAAACAGCTTGGTATTGGTATAGAAACAGGCATATAGATCAATGGAATAGAATTGAGATTCCAGAAGCAAAACCTCAATTTCTCAACCAACTCATCTTCGACAAACACTCCACCACCTACCACTGGGGAGAGGAGAACCTATTCAGTAAATGGTGCTGGGAAAACTGGCTAACCACATGCAGAAGATTGAAACAGGACCCCTATCTATCCCCATGCACAAAGGTTAACTCCAAATGGATCAGAGACCTAAATGTAAAACCTCAAACCATAAGAACCTTAGAAAATGAAGGACATAACCTCATGGAAATGGGAACTGGCATCCAATTCCTGAACAAAAGCCAAAACCCACAGGTCATAAGAGAGAAGATAGACAAGTGGGACTTTATTAAACTGACAAGCTTCTGCAAAGCCAAAGAAACCATCAAGAGAGCAGGGAGACAGCCTACAGACTGGGAAAAAATATTTGCCAACACCAGTTCTGACAAAGGCTTAACATCCTGGATCTACAAGGAACTCAAACGTGCTGAAAAGAAAAAGACAAACAACCCCATTATAAAATGGGCAAAAGATATGAACAGACACTTCACAAAGGAAGACATCTGAGCAGCCAACAAACACATGAAGAAATGTTCAACCTCACTAATCATCAGGGAGATGCAAATCAACACTGAGATACCACCTAACCCCAGTCAGAATGGCAATTATCAACAAGTCAAAAAATAACAGCTACCGGAGAGGGTGTGGCAAAAAGGGAACACTTCTACACTGTTGGTGGGAGTGTAAACTAGTGCAACCTCTGTGGAAAGCAGTGTGGCAATTCCTAAAAGTTCTAAATACCAACCTCCCATATGACCCCGCAATCCCCCTACTGGGAATATATCCTGAAGAACACAAATCACTCTATAAAAAAGATACCTGCACACGCATGTTTATCACAGCGTTGTTCACAATAGCAAGAACCTGGAAACAACCATGCTGCCCGTCAAAAGAGGACTGGATTAAAAAAATGTGGTATATATACACGATGGAATACTACGCAGCCATAAAAAAGAACAAAATCATGAATTTCGCAGCAACCCGGATGGAACTAGAGTCTATAATACTGAGTGACCTCTCACAGAAACAAAGATCTGAGTATCACATGTTCTCACTCATATAATGGACCTTAAACATCCAATGCAATACTATACGAAAATGACTGACAGTATTGGAAAACTATGGGGGGGGAGAGATGGGATTAACAGTAGCAAATATCTGTCTGGGAACCGGGAAACACCCCATATCAACAGGGTGCCTGAATGAAATGCAATTGTATACCTAACCCTTATCTGTACCCCACAACTTCATAATAAAAAATAAATAAATTTTAAAAAATTAATTAAATAATTATTATAAAGATGTGGGGTTCAATTCAGGGCTAGGTATACAAACATTGATCATGCCAGTACCCTTGTTGATGAGGCATGCTCTTATACACGCTGCTGTGTATGGAGGTAGGGGAAGCAATATCTAGACACTTGAGTTTCTGTAGGAAAAGGTACTACTCCTGAATTATCCTCTGAATTATTGTTATGTTGCTGCATAATACATAACTACACATTTAACAGCTTAAAACAGCATCCATTTCTGAACTAACTCCACTGGTCACAAGTCTCCTAAGTCTGACCTAACTGGGTTTTCAACCTAGGCTCTTTCAATGCCAAAGTCAAACCATGGTGAATGGACTCTTATCTGGAGGCTCTGAGGAAGAATTTACCTCCAGTTCATCGTAGGAATCCTCTATTCACTTATTCACAATTTCTTTTAGGTCTCAGCATTTTAAAGTATTTTCAGGTAGATCTTAACAGAGGCTGCTTTTATTACAAATTTTATAGAAGCATAATATCATGGAAAAATATATAAGATGACAACTTGATGAATGTACACAAACTAAATCCAGATTTAGAAAGTGAACCTTGCCACACCCCAGAAACTCTCTCTGTGTCCCTCCTCCAGTCCCACCCCAGAAGGTGCCTCTATCCCAACCCATCTAGCATGGTTCAGTGTGTTGGGTTTTTTTTGTTTTGCTTCATACAGAAGGTGGTGGATAGTGTGTGCCCTTTTTCTGTTTTCATTCATTCAACACGTTTGTGAGATTGTCATTTGACTCAGTTTAATTTGCCAAAATGAATATTTCTTTTCTACTGTGAATGGGCCTTTGGAGAGTTTTTCATTTTTTAGTATGGGAATTACTGCTTCTTTATATAGCTTTAGAAATGGATTTCCACAAAGTTTGTGTTTAAGGGTTGTGGCTTGTTAGTTAGTTGTACAGAAAGTGTTGAGTTCACATATTGTGATGTTGTCCCTCATCCCCTGAATACATTTAGCTTTTGGAGCATGTTTTTGTTTAGCTTTTTGTTTCCCTCCCCTCAGGTTTATGATGGAACCATCTAAAATAAGGATAATATTGCTTTCTCTTTTTGTTATATATTGTTTCAAAATAGTGACAAATGATGCCTGGCAGGTACTATAATATTGACACAAGTGAAATGTTAGGATTATGTTGCCAAATTTGCCTTCAGGGAAATGATTTCACCAGTGCATACACCCATGCCATTGAGTCCCATCTTGACCTTCCCATTACAGTGTCTGTTTAGGAAGCACCAAGGAGAGGGAGAGTCTTGGTGAGGAATGTGTTTATTTTGAGCTGTCACCAGGTCCTATCTGGACTTAGCAGGAGAAAGCAGCACAGGCAAGTCACAGGGAAGGTCCCAGGGTCAGGACAGGTGATGCGAAGGAGTGAGGCTTACAGATATACAAGAGATGAAAGAAATCACCAGAAGATATGCAGAAGGAGAAAGGGTAAAGACATCCTTCCAGCAGGAGAATAATGACACCAGATGGAGATCTGGGTTGATTCAAGGAAGGAGACCTCTGTACTGCTGGATTCTCCATAGGGTGCTGAATTCAAGTAGTGAGTGCCAACAACTCTACCTTGTTCCTCATCTGGGATGCAAGCATCCAGTCTTTGACCATGAGGGATAGTATCCACTAAACATCAACTACAGGTTTTTTGTTGCTGCCTTTGATCAATGTCAGGAAATACTTTTCTAGTTTGCTGAAAATTTGTACATGGTCATTATATTTAGTCTAATCCTTTTTCTGCATCTATTGAAATGATGAGACGTGTGTTCATCTTTGAATATGTTCTGTGGTAAATGACATTGGCTCATGTTTAATATAGAACCAGCCTTGCTTTCTGGGACTGAATGGCACATGGTCTGAATGACCCATGGTCTTGGTGTGTATATACGTACACATGTATGTATGGGCGTGCTCGTGGAAACTCATCTCTGTGATGTCACAGTGGACCTAAAATAATCTGAACTTTCACTCTAGAAAAGAAGAACCACATGAGAGGGCTCATAATGCCCGACTACAGGATGCATTATGAAAGTTGAGAAACTTTGATAATGTGGTGTTGGTAACAGAATAGATACATATATCAACAAGGCAGGAGAGTTCAGAATGGGCATCCACATACATGTTCACTAGATTTTGAGAAAGATGACAAGTAGTGTTGTGGAGAAAGGACCGTCTTAGCAACAGTACTATAGCAATTGGATGCACATGTTTGTGAAACTTTAGTCTACACATTATCATATACCAAAAAATGTATTCAAACTTTAGTATAAACCAAAACCTATGATATAAAATTGTACAATTCTTGTAAGATGAAAGAAGGACATGGATGGAAATTTGGGTCAGAAAAATATCTTCGAGAGAAACATCAAAATCAAGGTGCATAAAAGAAAGATAGGGATGAATGTGGTGTTGTGGAAATGCAGGACATGTGCACTGCAATTGCCTATTTGGAGAGCATGAAAAGACCAGCCCCAGGCTGGAGGAAGAATTGGCAAATCACCAGCTGATGATGGAATCCCATGCAGGCTCTATGAAGAGGTCTCAGGGCTGAGATGAGGTGTCAGGTATAGGAGCCACCCTGCAGGAGTGGTGTCTCTGGATATGTCTCTGGGAGATTGCAGGGCTGGGCAGAGCCTAGTATGGGAGCTCTGATGGAATTTCAGGGCCAGTCCTGTCCTCTGGTCCCCAGGCTGCTTCAGATTGTACAAAAGAAAACTCTTTTCCCCAGTGTTCAGGTCCGAGGGAAGCTTGGGTATGGAGTTCCAGTGGAGGAATGAAACTGGGGCTCCCAGAATCCCCAGAGAGCAGCCTAATGCCATGGGCTATGCAGAAGCCCGCTTATGCTGTTGGGCCATGGCCTTGGGGACAGCCCTCTCAGGAAAGAATCAGGGAAGGCAAGGCTCCCATGTGGGGAGGCTGCCTCCATGGGCTGTTGGAGTGGGACTGGTGGGCCTGGGAGGTCCAGCCTGCTCCACTATGGGAAGGTCTTTATGATGTGGGGCTTGCTGAGGCCTGGGTGCCATGGACATGTGCTCAGGTGTAGCAGCAATAAAAATAGATGTGGTCAGTGTCTCCATGGGGTCTATTTAACTCCTGTAGTGCTGGACCACACATGCCTGGGATCCTGTAGTTCTCAAGGTTCCTGCCTGGCTCCTGGCCTTACACAAAGGACATGGCCTGCAGGCTGCTGATCCCAGTGCCCGGAGTGTGTGCAGCCCTGCATGGGAGCACTGTCAAGAACCTCTGGCTTCTTCTGGAATGCCCTCAGGATTCAGACTGACTCCAGGCTCCCTCTCTTGCTCTTACCCCAGGGCTGCTCAGTCTGACTTCAGAACTCAGAACTCAGCCCCTCAGAACTCAGACAGAAGAAGCCTGACCTGTCCCCCAACCCCTTCGTCACCTCCCGGGGGTGCTGTCTCCATGTGCATGGAGGCTGGGGACCAGTGGTCTGAGCAGGACTTCCTGGGGTTTTCACTTGGAGGGCTGGGATCCCTCTTCTCACTGGAGGCGTGCTCCATGAGAATGGGTTCAACAAGACCCTGCAGCTCCTTATGGATGGTCTCTTCTCAGCAAGGATGTAGTTCCTGGAGAGAGAAGCCCAAAGACTTGGAGCTTCCTTGAGTTCCCCTGCCTCATTTAACCTGGGTCTGGGCCTGATCTCCAGCCTCTGCCATGGGACTCCTACTTTGAGGCAGAACCTGTCTTGTGTGGCCTCCAGGGACCTGCCTGTGCTTTCTGGGGTTGGGGAAAGATGGGTCCTCCTTGGGAAGCCAGGCCCTGTGGTGCAGGATGTTACTGAGCCTGGGATCTTCTGGGCCTCCTTACCTCGCCAATGAAACACTTCATGAACCAGTGCAGGATGGAGATTTGTAGGCACCAGACTTCCTTGACTTGATAGAAGGAGAAGGTGTGCTCAGGGACCTCTGGGCTGCCATGAAAATCTTTCTGTTCCAGGCTTTTCTGCAGACTCTTCCTGGAAGGGCAGAGCCAGGCAGGGCCAGGACTCTCCCCAACCTACCCCTGCAGGGAAGCCTGGTGGTGGACACACTACCCTTCGCTCTGCCCAGCTGGATCTTCGCTGTTTCCCAGTACCTCTTTTCCCTCTGTGGAAAGAAAATGAAGCCACACTCTAAACCCCTGGAGAATCCCACTTGGTCACAGTCAGGCCCTGGCCTGGACTCTGCCTCTCATCTGCTCTGCAAGGAGCATGGGCTTCCCTTTTCTCCATCTTCGGGGAAGAGCCAAGAGGATCATCCACTCACCATACTTCATGATGTTGGGGAAGAATTTTCTTAAAGTTAGCTCTTGGCGGTCTTGGAACCTCTGTGTGGAATCCTGAGAAGCCAAGGCATGAAAATCTCCCAGGATGTGGAGCTGCCAGTCAGAAGAGTTGGACAGTGGCAGAGACCCTTGGACTTACTAGCCTCCCACTCTCCAATCCAGGTAGCACTCCATATGACCTAGGCCTCGGAGGAGGGTAGGATTGTCCTCTGGAGCCTGACTGAAGGAACTGCCACTCGGCATTTTGGACAAAGCTTCCAGGAGTTCGGGCTTGTGTTGAGATTGTGAGGGAGGGCCATGGCAGTTTAGGCTGATGAGGTAAGTGGTGTGAGATCCAACAGGTATGTGGCCATCTCGTGGATGTGGGGTCAGGTCAGCGGACATGCAATGGGGAGATGTTCTTCACTCGGTGTCTCATGGCCATGGGTGGAAAGGCAGCTGTGAGGGGGCCAGCTGGGAGGAAGAAGGACCAGCAAGGAGGTTAGAGTCACTTGTACCAAATTGGGGCTGGAAGGTCGTGACTCAGAGTATGACCATGAGGCGGCTGCAATTCCCTTGGCACAATACGGAAGCGAGATGTCTGACTTGGGGAGTAAGGGTCCCTGTGCTGGATCCACAGCCTCCACAGTTGCACCCAAAGCCTCCACAACTGGAGCCATAGTCTCCAGAATAGACACAGCCCTTGGAACAGCCACAGCAGCCCATGGTTCTGGTGGGTGAAAGTCACAGTAGGCAGAAGAACAGGTGGAGAGAGGGATGTGTCTGTGTGTGGAGCCCCTTGTGCTATGGCCCACACAGCTGGAGCCACAGCTCCATGGCAGGAACCACCACCAGACAGATGGAACCACAGCCCCCACAGCTGAGACCAGAGCTCTTCACAGCTGGAGTCATGAATTCCACAGCTAGAACCAAGACCTGTGCAGCTGGAGCCATAGCCCCACAGTTGAAGCCATAGTCCCCCCTGGTTGGAACCACAGCCCTCCACAGTGGAAGCCATGGCCACCACATCTGGAGCCATGGCCCCAACAACTGAAGCAATGGCCCCAATAGCTGGCACCACAATCCCTACTACTGGAGTGATGATCTCCAAAGCTTGAATGACAGCTGGAGCCACAGCCTCCATAACTGGAGCCACAGGCTCCAAAACAGCCACAGCAGCCCATGGTTATAGTGGTTGGAGGGTGGAGTAGGTAGAGGAGCAGGTGGAGAGGGACGTGTTTGGGTGTGGTGCCCTTTGTGCCAGGGACTTGATATCCCTGTCCTGGATCAGGTTAAATATGCATTGACTCCATGGGTTCTGTCTCTTACTGCAGTGTTGCAGTGTGAGAATGTGAGAGTGTGAGGGTGTTCTCATTATCTCCAGCTCCCCTTTCTTCCGCAGCTCCTTTTTTATTGTCTCTGGTCTCTTCCCACTGTTTGGGTCATTATTCGTAGAAACTAATGGAACTTTGAATCTGTTCTGTAATGAGTGGCATTGGCTCATGTTGAATGTGGAACCAGCTTTACATTCCTGGGATGAGTGTCACGTGGTCATGGTGTGCACATATGTTTAGGTGTGGTACACGTGTGTACACTCATGAGCACATGCCTCTGCCTCTGTGTGGGGTGTGGCAGTGGACCTAGAACAGTCAGAGCAATTCTAGAAAAGGGACAAGTGAAGGCCCACTGTGCCTGGCTTCAAGACCTACTCTGAGGGTTTAGACACCCAGACAGTGTGGTGTTGGCAACATGGATAGACTCTTAGGTTAACAGGACAGAAGAAGGAGTCTAGAATACACCCTCACACACATCCAACTGATTTTAAAGAGAGGGTGATGCACATTTCACAGAGAAAGGGCCATCTTAGCCAAAAATGGCACTAGAAGTACTGAACACATTTGTGACTTCCTTCCCCCTTTCTTTTAAGGGCCTCCAGGAGTCCAGGCTCCTTATTAACTTTGTGTTTTCTGCTCTTTTTTATTATTTTAAAGAAGTGGGTTACAAGTTAGTATGTGGAGCTGCCAGTCAGAAGAGTTGGACAGTGGCAGACACCCTTGGACTTAGTAGCCTCCCGCCCTCCCATCCAGGTAGCATTCCATATGACTTAGGCCTCAGAGGAGGATAGGATTGTCCCCTGGAGCCTGACTGAAGGAACTGCCACTCGCCATTTTGGACAAAGGTTCCAGGAGTCCAGGCTTGTGTTGAGATTGCGAGGGAGGGCCATGGCAGTTTAGGTATTGGGTATATAAATAGTTTTGATACAGGTGCAGTTTTGGATGTCCCATTGAACCTCACTTGGGTATGAAAATAGTTTTGGGTATATAAATAGTTTTGGTATAGGCGAAGTTTTGGACCTCCCATTGGACCTCACTTCACCTGAATTAGGGTCAGGCGCCCTTATTGATGTGATGTGCCCCACACCCCCTGCATCTCCTGGCAGTGTTCCGCTACTGCCAAGGCCCAGGAGCTGAGTCCTGAGCTCTTGGGCCAACTTGTTGCTGCCTACAAATGAGGAGTGGGATGCAGGTACCACCCTGCAGGGAAGGTGTCTCTGGCCCTGCCTCTGGGTGGTGGTGAGGCTGGGCAGAGTCTGGTGTGGGGCCCTGCTGAGATGGCAGGGATAGGTCTGGCTCGTATTCTTAGGGGTCTCCAGGGTATATGTGGAGGATACACAGACCCAGCAGCTCTGTTCTATGTGGTACTGCAGAAACCATGGGCCCCCCACATCCAGGTGTGTTGGGAGTTTTGGCACAGAGTTCCATTCAAGGAACCTCCAAACTCCTCAGGTTCTGTCCTGAGCCCCTGAGGCTCCCAATGAACAGGCTGCTGTCCTGGGCTCTCCAGAAGGCACATTGTACCACTGGGCTTTGATTTCAGGAAAGCCCAGCCAGGTAAGTATGGGAGAGGACTAGGCTCTGGTTGTGAGGTAGGCCACCTTGGTGGGCTGCTGGCACTGGGTGTGTTGTCTGGGGAAGCCCAGTCTATCCCTGCTGTGGGCAGTCTGCAGAAGCCTCGGTTCTGGGGATGTGCACTCAGGTGTAGCCGAAAGGTCAGTGTCTCCACAGAGCTCATCTGGCCCCTGCAGGGCCAGGCCTCATAGTCCTGGGGTCCTCAGTGGACAACCCTACTGACTACTGATTCCGGAACAAGAGTTGGGTGCAGCTCCAGATAGGGCAGTGTGGGCACCTCCAGTTCCTCTTGGGAAACCCCAGGGTTTAGGCTGGCTTGTGGCTCCCTGTCTCAACCCCAGGGTTGCTAGGCCTGTCTTTAGCCCTGGCTCCCTAACCTAATTCAGGAGGGAAAGACTTGACCTTTCCCTCAGTCCCCTTGCCATCTCACATAGGGGTCTTCATGTGGTTGAGTTGCCCCCAGGCACAGGGCTCCTCTCTTTCTGGGGCCATCACTCCATGCCAGGACTGGATTGTTTTGTGTTCAGCTGAACTCTGGGTTCTGGCTCTGGGTCAGGGGTCTTGCGGGTGCCCTCTCCTCAAATCCCCTCGGGGGCTGAGACAGGGATGGTCTTCAGTCTGCAGCTCCAGGCATATTGTCCTGACACCCTTGCAAAGATGTTGGGGTGAAGCCCTGTTGCTCTCTGGACTGTGGGTGCTCCCAGGAGTGTGGCTGGCTCAGAGGGTCTCCCCTGTGTAGTACTCCTTGGAGACCTCAGAGTTCAGGAGCTGGAGGGTGGGGGAGGGACTGAGTGGGGTCATACTCACATCCCTCCCAGTCTTTGAGTCATGCCCATTAACTGGAGGGAACCACCTGTCCTGGCGTTCATCTTGTCTGTTTCCAGAAGCTTCTTCGAGTAGAGGAGGAGGAGCAGTAGGAAGGAGGCCCAGGTAACAGGAAGGGAGGGTAACTGAGGAGGGGGTACTGGAACCTACCTGGTGGCAGCAGGTCCCAGTGCTTCCTTTTCATTTCTCTCATGGAGGAGTGGACCTACCTCAGCACTGAGCTGTCATCCTGGGCCCAGGCTTGGGGCAGCCTGTCCTCAAAAAACTCCCTCACGTTGATCCAGGACAGCTTCAGGAGATATCCTAGGGATGGGGTAGCATCAGGCCTGATGGGTCTGAGAGGGTCAGCGTCTGCACCCTGTTCCTTTCTGGGCTTCTCCCACTGTACTTCTGTGGGCACCCCTGGGTCCCGCTGTGAAGTAGGGCATAGCCACAGGGGCCCAGGTAGGGGAGTGTCACCGTAGGTGAGTGTCCCCAGGTAGGGGAGTGTCACTCCTTCTTTTATTGGGATTGTGTGTGGGTTGACCCGGTGTCTGGGAGGAATCCCAGGACTCTGCCTAGCCAGCAGGCCTGGCCTGGCCTGACCTGGCCTGGCCTGTCCTCCTTCCAGCTAGAGCACAGGATGCCGTAGACAGTATGAGCTTCCCTTGGGAAGCTGATGTCTGTCCTGCATGCTTTCCTGGGCCCCCTCAGGCCTATGGGGGACTTACTTCTTTGGATTTGGAATACAGCATGTGATATTGTGGTCAGGGCCTGCTGGTCTTCTAACAGGAATATGTTGCAGAGTCTCAGAGTGAACCAGAAGGAGGTCTGTGAGAACAGCAGGTATGGAAGGACCTGGCCCTTTCATTCTGGGGACAGTGGCCTGAGCAGGGTCCTCATCTTCATGAGAAGAGCTCTCCACAAGCCTGGGTCACACAAAGGCCCTTGCCACCTCCTATGGGGTCTGTCTGCATGTAGGTGAGACACCTGCAGGCATAGGGCCCCTCTCCCTCTGGGACCATCACTCCATGCCAGGACTGGCCTGTACCTTGCTCAGCTGAACTCTGGGTTCTGGCTGTGGTTCAGACCTCATGAGTTGGTCTCCTCTCAGCAGGAATGTAGTTCCTGGAGAAAAGTTTCCCAAGGACTCGGGATTTCCCTGAGTTACCCCGGGAATGGGCCTGCTCCGTGTACCCTGCCTGCTGAGCCTAAGTCCTGGCCTCTGCCATGGAACACCTTTCATTGGCATGACCTGTCTTGTGTTCCCTGCAGGGACTTGCATGTGCCTCCTGTGGGTGGGGAAAGCTGGGGAGCCTCCTGGGGGTTGGGGAAGCTATGGGGAGCTGAGCCTAGTGGGGCAGGGTGTTCCCCAGTCAGGTGTCTTCCTGGGCCTCCTTACCCCATCAATAAAGCATTTAAGGAACTAGGACATGGTGACCAGCCAGAGGCAAAAGTCTTTCTTGTCCTGATGGAAAGAGCAGATATAGTCAGTCCCCTCGGGCTGCATTGAAAGTCTCCTTATTCCCGGCCCCTCTATAGACTCTTTCCCAAAGGGCAGAACTGGGCAATGTCCAGGGCTCCCCAAACCTGCCCTTTCAGGCACACTCATGGAAACACTTTCCTCAGCCTTCTCCAGAAAAACTCGGCCCAGTTCCAGGGCCCCTGACCCTGCAAGGAAGGACACGGAAACCAAAGTCTGCACACCTGAAAACTCTACCTGGTCCCTGACCAGGCCCTAGCTGGGACCTGAGGGGCTTTGGCATCTCCTCTCCCTGATCCAATGTACCCAGGGAGACTGGGGAAGAGCTGAGGGGACCATCCACTCACCAAGTGTTTGGTGACATGTGGGAAACACCTTCTCAAAACTTTCTCTTGGTGGTCAAGGAGCCTCTGGACCCTGGGAGAGCCTTCTGTATAGAAGCCTGAGAAACCCCCATACCCCAAGACATCAGAGCCCTTTCCTGAGGGGTGAAGCCATCAGCTGGTAAAGCTGGCAGTAGCAGGGTTCCCAGACCCTGATGCCTCCACCCTCCCATCCATGGAGCCCACCATTTGGCATCAGTCCTAGAAGAAGGGTCAGGACCATCCCTGAGCCTGCCTGGACATGCTTCCAGGGCATCCTCGGCTGAAGTTTCAGGAGGGCAGGCCTGTGTCAAGGCCCTGAGTGAGGGCCATGGGAGTGGAGACCAGGTTGGGAGGCTAGGGGTTACAGGGTCATCTCCTGGATATAGGGTCAGGCCAGGGGACACAGGATGGGGAGACAGTGCCATCTGGGTTTGTTCTGACAGTGGGTGGGGTAGGTGGCTGAGAGGGTGACCAACAGGGAGGCAGAAAGACCAACTGGAAGATAAGAGCCACCTGTTGAGGTCAGTGAGAGGGTTATGATCTAGGCCAAGGAGGGCAGCCTCGGGGAGGCTGTGATGCTCTTTACTGATTGTGATGAAAGGGTCTGATTCAGATTTGGGTGTCCTGTTTCAGCCCTGAGCTCCTATGGGACCCTCAGCAGGGGACATGACATCCTCCAGACTCCAAACCCACCAGGGATAGATGGCAACTTCCAAAAAGTTTCAGCCAGCCAGCCAGTGTGGCCATTGCCTTTTTTGGCTGGGAGAGGCCCTGGGGCAGCTGTCTACCTACTGTGCATGGCGTGTCTGTCGTTGCCAAGCAGCTGAACAAGAGCCTAGAAGGTGTCTTCTTCGTTCATATAATTGAGGAGGATGGCCGCAATGTGACTCATCCCCTTGCACTATCTCACCTCCTGCAAGAACCACACCATGTGAGATGTCAGCTGAGAGGGCTGAGGTCACTTGTGAGAGCAAGCAGAGGTCACATGGAAAGCAAAGGTTAGCAGAAAAGGCTGCCACAGACCCTGGAGGATTTGGGGTGCCATTACTGCCCCCTGTCTCCTTACACTGTGCATTAGGACTGATTGGATCCTGCACATGTCAGTTTACAAGGAGTCCCGAGAGACTCATGCAGCATGCAAGCTCTTGTGGAAGGAAAGAGCACAGGCCAGGACCATTGAGGCCCCAGATGCCACGTGGGGAAGCCACTGTGCCAGGCTCAGGGTGTCACACAGGACTGGACCTCCCTAAAGGCTGACTGTGTGTACTGACAGCAACACACAGGGTCCTGGGATGACCACTGACTGCCAGGCATAGGAGGACACTGTTCAGACCCCGTGTAGGCAAGCTGTGAAGCTGACTCAGTGACACTGTCTTGTTGGGAAGGCTCTGGAACATGGGGCTGAGTGGGTGCATCATCTCCATGCCCCCCTCCCTGTCTACTATCCTCTGATTGGTTTGGGCCAAGGGGAATTTGAACCCTGTCAAATTTCTGATAAACTTGACTTGTTCAGTATCCAAACTCACTTGATGATGAAAACACTGTTCATTAGGACTTCACCATCAAGTCAATATTTCTCCAAGAGGGGCCTCCTGTAATTCTGCTAGGTTCATGGTCTTTGGGACACCAACAGGTGGCAGGCATCAAGCCTGGTTCTGAGAATGGTGGACAGGTCCAGGTGAAACCAGGAGTCACCCTGACCCCTTTCTGTGTCAGGAATGGGTCAGAGACCCTCCCCATGCTTGGACTTCTGTGACAGCAGTTAGTTGGATCATACTTAGGCCATCCTGATAGGTTACGAATACTGAATGTGAAGGAAGCCAAGGCATCCCTTGAGCACCCATGCCTGACAACAAGAGAATGTGGTCTGTGGCTGTCATTGTCCAGGAATACTCACTGGGTTGTAAAAAAAAGTATGCCAGCAATACAAAAAATAACTCTTGTTCCTAGGAAAGAGAGAAGGAAGGTTTTGTGTGTTTTGTGCTGAGGCTGTTTGTTTCATTTTAACCCTGACAAAGAATCTGGCTCCAGGTGAAGATGTGTGCCCCATAAGCATTGTCTCTTCAGGATATCTGACGTCAGAACAAATTTTGGTAACATCTACAGACAGTGAAGTGCAAATATCTGAGAAAGAATTTAGTTTCTTATTCTTGTCATTCTGATGATTTTTTTCTTTTCTTTTTGCACATGTGGAAGTCCAAAGTATTGTTTCACACATGCAAACTAAAAAGAAAAAACAAAGTCTTCCAAGTCCCCAGGGCATCCCCTTTGCAGTTACCATCTCCCCACTCCATCAGCCCATGGCAGTCGTGATCTCATCCCAGTCCCTGTGGGTCAGCCTTTTCTAGAAAGCTTTGAGTTAGAAATTTTATAGAGGTAGCATTTGGGTCTGGCTTCTTTCCCTTAGCAAACACATCTCAGATGTATCCATGCTCCTGTGGGGTCAATGACTTGGTCCATTTTCTCATGGAGTTGGCTTCTGTCCTGAGGGGACACTGCCATTTCTTTAGCATTTCCCACGTGGAAGGCAACCTCAGTGGCCTCCAGGTTTTCATGCATATGAATCAAGCAGTGAGTGTGGCATGCAGGCTGTATGTGGACATCTGTGTTCTGATCAGTGGGTGAATATCTAGGACGCTGTAGGGTCATGTGTCTAGTGTGTGTTTAGCTCTGTGAGCTGTCGCTCCACTGTTCTCCGGGTAGTTGCTATTTTGCATTTCCACCAGCCACAGAGGAGAGCGCCTGCGGCACCACATCCCCATTGTGGGCTGCTGTCATGTTTCTAGGGAAGGGCCCGTGCCCCCATGGGTCGGTACTTGAGAGCATTTTTCACCATGCAGCCTGGTGTTGTGGGCTTCTGTGTGTCCCCTTGGGAGCCTCTTGGGTTCTCGCCTCACAAGCCTCAGCCTGGTCCTGGGCTTAGAGCCCAGTAGGTGGTCAGTCCATGGTACTGTCAGTTTTCTGGTCCAGGAGAACCCTGGTTGGCTGTGTCACCTCTCCTGTAGATCTCTTGCCTGTGGCCTCCTCTCCATCTCCCTGGGAAGCCCCACCCCTTTGAATTTTGCTGTTTTCCCTGGACCATTACTTTATACTGAACATGATGATATTGATGAGAGTAAGGCTCACATCGATGTCAATTTTGCTTATGTGCTGGAAGGTCCTCTTGCCCTGCTCTTTCATGGGCTGGGGGGAGAGGGGTGAGAGAAGGAAGCAGCGTAAGAACCCAGGAGACTGACTGCACAAACAGCAGTCATCACACACTCATTACTTCTCCATGGGGAGGGGTTTCTTCTGCAGAAATCTCTGATTTATGTTTGAAACCAGGGTGGATCACCTGAGCCCAGCTCTCCTAGGGGGCTCACATTACCGTCTGCACCAGATGTAGGATGGACAGTCTCCCCGGCTTGAGGTTCCTTCCAGCTGGAGACCTGGACCCCCTCACATGTTCTGGCTTGTGTATCCCATTCTGCCCAGGGGAGGATGGACCATACCTGATAGATCCCTGGGTTTTGCATCTTCACCGCCTCCACTCCCAGAAGGAGAAACCAGACACGCCTTGCACTTGAAGGGTAATGCCTTTGTACACCCAGCGAGACATCTATAGAGAGAACACTCTGGTAACATAGGCTACAGGACAACCTGGGGTGGGTTGAAGACTGAGGATTCTGGTGGCTTCCAGGCTTTGTGATTCCTCAGAAGAGATTGATCCTCTGCCTCAGACCTAGCCTCCCCACACACCGTGAAAGAATGGATAAGGGCTCAGGGTTGTAAACTCGGATCTGGACCTGTTCTTTCTTTCCCGTCACTGGAAGACACTCCTGCTTCTGGCCTATGAGTGGCCCAGAACCTGGTGTCAGCTTTCCAGAAAGAGGACCCTTGTTGGCTGAGCAGAAAAGCTGGGGACCAGGCCTGCTCTCCTGTGTGTGAGGACTGTGTGTCGCCTGCTCTCCATATGCACCTTCCTTCTTACTTCTTTTATATTTCTCCCAGTTCTTCACCATTTTTTAGTTAATTGTATCTCCTGACATTTTTGCTGCCATAGGAGAGACAATGGAATTAGTGGAACCGCAGGCTTCCTAGAGTGACCGTTGGGTTCAGGCTTGTGCTCTCAAGGCCCTGATGGGAGTTAGATAGAAGGAGTCAGAGAAGGGCAGACCCTGGGGCTCTGACCAGGAGGGACCCAGTGGCCTTACCTGGTGACTGGAGGACACAGACACCCTGAGCTTTGACTAACTTCCAGCCTCTTGGAATCAGTGCATCAGTGTGCAGTGACCCCGAACCAAAATGTGGTGCCTGGTGGTAGGTTTGAGACAAACAACAACAACAACAACAACAACAACTGTGGGTAGAGAGTGTAGGGGTCAGATATGGCAGGTCAGATATGGTCCCTCCTAATGCATGGTGGGCCATGCCCCCTCACCACTTCCTGTGCCCACAGGCCAACCCTGCCTCACAGACATCCCCTTGCCCATTACTGGGTCAGCATCACATGAAGCAGTGCTGGCACCTTACCTTCACCTCCAGGGTGCTGATGGGGACGGTTGTGACTCACTGTAAGGCAACCTAGACAGAGCTGAGGACCCAGGTCAGGAGCGTGCCCCTCCTTTAGTGGTGCCATCCCCATCTCCATCACCTCCAGGTTTTAGCCCAAGAGAACAGAACATAGGAGGATGGATGGGGCCTCCCTGCACTGACACCCAGGAGGGACCAGGTCACAAAGCAGAAGTATCTCAGGGCGGGCAGAGGCTGCTTGAACTCATAGAGGTTGAAGCTGTACTAGGGGCTCCCACCCTGAACTGGAGGAAGCATCTTCTGCAGAAGCTGAGAACATCCAGTCCTGAGATGGGACAGGGTGGGAACGGCCCAGAAAGTGGCCGCACCCTCTGGCAAGTTCCAGGAAGCCTAGCCTGAGCACTGCCCAGTGCACTGAGCAGTTTACTGGAGCCCTACTCCCATGCCCACGGCCCTCATTGAGTGTGAGCTCCTCCTCTCTCTGCAACTGCAGTGGATTCTGCCTGTTCTCTGGCCTACCTCCCCCATCCTGTCTGACCCACAGAATGTGACCATCTCTCTGGCCCTTATTCAACCCTTGTCCTGTCAAAACCTCTGAGCAAGACCCTTGTGTCTGTCAACATGACTGCCTTGTCCACTTTCTACCTGGGTTGCTGATCCTGGCAGGGGAGATGCCAGGGCGGGGGTGGTGTCCAAGGGCCCTCAGGCAGCCAGCACGGACCCAAGTCCCGTCTCCAGCAACATCCTCCTTCCACCTACTGTGGGAGCTGTGGCATGAGGCAGCTGAGGTCATCCCCTCCCACTGTCCTGGCCCAACACTGCCTTCCCACCTCCCCTCCCCAGTGCTGCCAGAGCCTGCAGGGAGCAGAGTCACTGAGGGCCCAGTAGCATCATGAGGTTGGATTGAAGACCTTCTGTAGAGGTTTCCAGATGAGTGCCTTCCCTGACCCCCACCTGTATGCATTCCTCCCTAGGCTGTTGGCCAACCCCTGCTGGGTTACCAGATGCTGAGTGAGCCGAGAGTCACCCAGAGTCACCCATCCTTGTGATCCTCCCACCTCACCTCCCCCAGGCGCTCCTATCCCCTCCATCCTGTGACCCCTGTAGGGACAGACTTCAGACTGGTTCCTGCCACCAGGTCCCACATCCCCTCTGAGCAACTGACCCAGGTGTCAGTCTCCTTTACCATAAGCTCTATCACCCACTTCTTTCCCTGAGATGCCCACTTGGGACCCTGCTCATCTTCTCTCCAGGGCCATGGCCCTCGCTACTTTGCACTCCTCATGAGGTGACTCTGCTTAACCCCTGAGCCTTTAGAGACCTGCTGGACAACTGCTCACAGACCAAACAGGTGCCTCTTACCCTGTCACCAACCCTGTGAATCTGAGCAGGACAGGCTCCAGGGGCACAGGGCCAGACCCACAGGCTGTCTTTCACCTCATGCTAATGTGAGACCACCCTGCCAAGAGATCATGGTCCTGGCCCAGACCCCACTTTATCCCTACCCTCTCTTCCAAGTTCTCAGAATAAGATTCATAGCTCTGGCCGATGGTTTCCGAGACAGGTCCACAGAGGAGCGGGGAGAAGTCTCCATCCTGGGAAGGAGATGGATCCAAGCTGGGGAGATGAGCCCTGCCTGAGAGTGGCTTTTCTAAAACAGAACCCCTCCCCAAGAAGAGCTGGGTGGGGGACAGAGGACTCACTGTACAGCCCCAAGGTGATCTGTCAATGTATACATCTATGTCTTTGTGCTCCGTGTCCCCTTGCAACCATGTTTGGTGTCCCTGCAACCCAAGTGGGCCAGGTGAGCAGTCAGGGATGGGAGTGGGAACAAGTAGCATGGGCAGCCCTTCCCTCTTAGACCCTGGGACCCTCTGACCAGGGTGTAGTTGGAGAGATCAGGCCTCACCTCCCTGAAGGGAACACCTGACTGGCACCTGCTCATATTTAGAATAATATCCTATCTCTCCTGGATGGATAGGGTTTTCTCATTCTCCTCCTCCTCCATCCTGCAAGATGAAAGAACCCTAAGATTCCACTGCATGCAAAAGCTTCCAAGGACACCCTGAGCTACTTCTGCTGGGTTACCAGATGCTGACTGAGCCGAGTTCCCCCCACCACCTTGGGAAAAGGTCCAAGACCCTGTGATCCTACCCCTGCCCGGGTCTCTGGAGTCCCTGTTTCTGTTCCTCAGGGGTGGGATCTTCCCTGAGGACTTGAGAACAGGGAGATCTGGACAATGAGAGCCATTATCCCCGAGATGGGCACCCACCTGCCCAACAGGATGAATGGCATCCACCATCCAAGAAGGAAGGGCTCTGATGGTTCTGGTACCCAGAAGTCACCTGGCCTAAGGGACTACAGGTCTCTAGGATCTGCCTCGCAGGATCCTTCTGGGACCACAAAGGTGCCCAAAGTTCTGCAGGAAACAAGAAACCTCATGACAACTCCACAGTACTCAAGTCGTAACTCACTGTAGCTAGTGAATTTGCTTATAGATCCTCTCCCTGCAGAGCAGAAGGGACTTGTTTGGGAAAACGATGGGGTCCTGCCTCCAAAGCAGCCTCTGTGCTCATGGAGACCAAGTCTTATGTGGAGGAAAAGCGATTCCACTGTTGTGAGCTCTCTACAGGAAGAGGCTTCATTTTCCCAGGTCACCAAAAGGAGCACATGACCTCTGGGGACTAGGTCCTTGAGACACTTAGGGGTACCATCCCTCACAGTAACTCAGAGCAGAGGGAGAGCAATGGCTCTAGAGAATGGGACAGAGGGAAGCCAAGGAGCGACAGCCACAGTCCCCAACCCTGCACACAGGAGGGCCACTCATCATCTACAGGTCATCGTTCCAGGGCTCTTTGATTATTCATGACTCCCCAGGGCAGAGGGCTCCCTCCACACTAACAAAGGGACCCCATGTTCTGGGGGTGGAGTCCCACAGAGACCATCAGTGACTTCTTCTGAAGGCTGAGTTGATGACACCCCCTCCTGCAGGGACTTACCTTAGGGCACAGAGGTGAACTGAGAACAACTCTCTACTCTCAGAATTTCCATCAGTGATTCGTCCAGAGCAGGCTCTAAACCATCGGGGTACTGGATCCCCAGCCAGATTCCGTATCTAGGGCAGGAAGAATGCAGAGGTTGGGGCTTGAGTTCAGCTCAGCACAGGGCCAGGCTGAGACACAGCCCTGGGTCACATGTGGGTCCTTGGGTGAGTGACCTCCCCTCAGACCTCAGATGGCCCACCTGCTAAATGGTTATATTAGCCCCTTCCACCAGGGGGTTGCTATGAGGATGACTGAGATGATTGCATGCATGGTCAGGGCAAAATGAGCAATTCAATGAACGGTCAGAGATGACCCTCAGCAGCCGCCAGGGGCCACCCACAAGAGAGTAACTGCCCCCAAGTAAGCAGGAGAGAAAAAGGAGGTCACACTCACTGGAATCTGATTAGTCAGTTCTGTGGATATGCACCTGTCACTGCTAAAACTGCCCTGCTTGTAGAGCCAGTCACTAACACCACTCAATGTCTCCAACTGCTCCATACAAAGAGGCAGGTGGGTGCTGGGCAATGGTGACATCATGGGGTCACAGAATACAATTGGCCCTGCCCTGGTCAACAGGGCCTGGAGTTTCCATCCTCACCCTCAAACTGTCCAAGTGTGTTAGTGCAGTGTGTGCCGTGGGCATGCATGTGTCTGTGGGAAAATATGTGTGTGTGTGTGTGTGTGTGTGTGTGTGTGTGTGTGTGTGTGCGCGCATGCACATGCGTGCACGCATGCACACACTGCTTCTCCAGCCAATCCTGGCCACCTTACTCATCTGTGCACATAGATCTTTGTCACTGTCACCCCCGGGTCCCATGGCTGGCAACAAAGCATCAGTTGCTGCTCTCCAATCTTTTCTCTCCCTACCTAGGTGGTCCTGGAGATACAGCATGAGGGGGGCAGAGGGCAGCGAGCGTGCTCCTTCCTAGGTGGGACTCAAGTGTGTGTAAAGTGCTTGGTTTGTCCAGCAGGGCAGGATTTGACACACCTGCTCATGTCCTCCTGAGACGAGTCCTGTGGGTGCTGTGATTAGTGCTCCCACAGATGGAGGAAGGAGGCTCCAAGGACAAACCCCTGTCTGAGGTGACACGGGTCAGCTGATGAGGCTCCTGTTATTCAGTCCCCACTGACTTGGTTCAGATGAGCAGGTCCCAATAACGTGGGTCTGATGACCAGACCCCAGTGACTAGATACCTACAGACTATGCCTGGCTGACTAGATTTCACTTACCAGACTCCCACATACCATGATAACCTCACAGGGCATACCCTATAAAAGGCCAGGTCCCCACTGATCAGGCCCTTACACCCCAGGCCCCCACTGAACAAGTCCTCATTAGGCAGACCTCAGATGACGAGGCCCCTGTTGCCCAGCTTCTGCTTGACCAAGGGCCCAACATACAGGCCCTGACTGATCAATGCCCACTGACCGTGTCCCTCCTTACCAGAGACTCAAAGAGCAGACTCCTAAAGGTCTGGACCCCACAGACCCGAGCCCCACTGACCGGGTTCAATGTTCAGGGTGACAAGTTCCTTGCTGATCAGATCCACACAGACCAGGGGTCCAATGTTCAAGTCCCTTGCCCACTAGCCAGGGATTGGAGAAAACAGGAGAAAGACAGGTGGACTTACCTCTGGGAGGTCAGTTTCACCTTGACCCTCGCCTTGTGTGCACTTGGGGAAATCAGGGCCAGTGAGAGAATGTAGTGGGCCTCAGGACCCCTTTAGACAGGACTCAAATCTCATACCCTGAGTTTATGCCCAGTGTTCTCCACACCCGCTTCCACCACCCTAAAATGTTTCCTCACATAGCTGTCAGAGATAGTGAAGTCTCTGTCCAATGGCTGTGTGGTGGTAAGAGTGTGTGTCATATCCTTGTCAATAGGGCACTTACTTTCTGGCAATGGATTTGACATTGAAACTAGTCATAATATACAGTAAGGTGGCTGAAATAGAAGGATCACACCATGGACGGTGACCCATGACACATAGTCTAATCTGTGAGTCTTTTGCTATTGTGTATTTATTATCCCGATGATTCCCCTATTTCCTGATATTTGACACTGCAACAATGAGAAGTTGTTCATGTCTTGTTTTCCTGATGTTTTAGTGAACATCTTATGGGCCCAATAATTGTCAATGAAACAAAACCTGATATTAATATAGCCAGTCTTGCTTTCATTTGTATATTTTTGCATAATATATCTATTTCCATGCTATTGCTTTCAACTTGCCTGTGTCATATTTGAAGTTAGTTTGTTTGTAGCCAGCATATAGTTGTGACATGTCTGTTAATCCACTCTGCCAGTCTCTGTGTTTAATTGGTATATTTTGACCATTGCCACTTAATGTGATGACTGATATTGTTGAGCTTAAGTGAGCCTTTGTACTTTTCATTTTCTGCTGGTTACCTCTGTCCAGTTTTGTTTTCTGGATTTGTGTTCTCCTTCTTTTTTTTTTTTTTAATATTTTTACTTTATTTTTATTTTTATTTTTTTATCAATATTTTTTACTTTGATATTGTGGGGTACAGTTTAGGGTTAGGTATACAAATATGCTTCATTCAGGCATCCTTGTTGATAAGGGGTGTCTCCCCATTCCCAGACAGATATTGACTACCGTTAATCCCATCTCCCTTCCCCTCCCCCCCCATAGTTTTCCACCACTGTCAGTCTTTTTTTTTATAGTATTACGGTGGATGTTGAAGGTCCACTATATGAGTGAGAACATGTGATACTCAGATCTTTGTTTTTGTGAGAGATCACTCAGTATTATTGACTCTAGTTCCATCCAGGTTGCTGCAAAATTCATGATTTTGTTCTTTTTTATGACTGCATAGTATTCTGTCGTGTATATGTACCACATTTTTTAAATCCAGTCCTCTTTTGATGGACAGCATGGTTGGTTCCAGGTTCTTGCTATTGTGAACAATGCTGCAGCAAACATTCGTGTGCAGGTATCTTTTTGATAGAGTGATTTGAGTTCTTCAGGGTATATTCCCAGTAGGGGGATTGTGGGGTCATATGGGAGGTTGATATTTAGAGATTTTAGGAATCCCTACACTGCTTTCCACAGAGGTTTCACTAGTTTACACTCCCACCAACAGTGTAGAAGTGTTCCCTTTTTGCCACACCCTCTCCAGCAGCTGTTATTTTTTGAGTTATTGATAATTACCATTCTGACTGGAGTTAGGTGGTATCTCAGTGTGGTTTTGATTTGCATCTCCCTGATGATTAGTGAGGCTGAACATTTCTTCATGTGTCTGTTGGCTGCTCGGATGTCTTCCTTTGTGAAGTGTCTGTTCATATCTTTTGCCCATTTTATATGCGGTTGTTTGTTTTTTTCTTTTCAGCACATTTGAGTTCCTTGTAGATCCAAGATGTTAAGCCTTTGTCAGACCTGGAATTGGCAAATACTTTTTCCCAGTCTGTAAGCTGTCTCCCTGCTGTCTTGATGGTTTCTTTGGCTTTGCAGAAGCTTGTCAGTTTAATGAGGTCCCAGTTGTCTATCTCTCTCTTATGGCCTGTGGGTTTCGGGTTTTGTTCAGGAATTGGATGCCAGTTCCAATTTCCATGAGGTTATGTCCTTCATTTTCTAAGGTTCCTATGGTTTGAGGTTTTACATTTATGTCTCTGATCCATTTGGAGTTCATTTTTGTGTATGGGGATAGATAGGGGTCCTGTTTCAATCTTCTGCATGTAGTCAGCCAGTTTTTCCAGCACCATTTACTGAATAGATTCTCTTCTCCCCATTGGTAGGTGGTGGAGGCTTTGTCAAAGATGAGTTGGTTGAGAAATTGATGTTTCGCTTCTGGAATCTCAGTTCTATTCCATTGATCTATGTGCCTGTTCCTATACCAGTACCAAGCTGTTTTGATGATTGTAGCTTTATAGTAAAGCTATATATATATATATATATATATATATATATATATATATATAAAACTATACTATATTGAACAGGAGGGATGAGAGTGGGCATCCTTGTCTTGCTCCAGTTTTCAGGGGAAATGGTTCCAATTTTTGTCCATTTAGGAGTATGCTGGCTGTGGGTTTCTTGTCGATGGCTTTTACTATTTTGAGGTATGTTCCCCGTATGCCTAGATGTTCAAAGGTTTTTATCAAGAAGGGGTGCTGGATTTTATCAAAAGCTTCTTCTGCATCTAATGATATAATCATGTGGTTTATGTTTTGACATCTGTTGATGTATTTAATTACATTTATGGTTTTATGAATGTTGAACCAGCCTTGCATCCCAGGGGTGAAGCCTACTTGGTCATGATGGATGATTTTTGATATGTGTTGTTGAATTCTGTTTGCTAGGATCGTGTTGAGAATTTTAGCATCTATGTTCATCAAAGATATTGGCCTGTAGTTCTCTTTCTTTGTTGGGTCTTTACCTGGCTTGGGTATCAATGTGATGTTAGTTTCATAAAATGATTTGGGGAGAATTCCATCTTTCTCAATTGCCTGGAATACCTTCAGTAGGATTGGTATAAGCTCCTCCTTAAATGTCTTGTAGAATTCTGCTGGAAAGCCATCTGGACCCGGGCTTTTTTTTTGTAGGTAGTTTTCTTATTACGTAGTCAATTTCCTTGACTGTTATTGGTCTATTTAGGGTCTCAATTTCTTCTTGTTTCAATGTAGGCATGTTGTGTGATGTCAGAAAGTCCTCCATTTCCTTAGGGTTTTCAAGTTTGTTTCCATACAAGTGTACATAGTAGTCTCTAATAATCTTTTGTATTTCTTCAGGTCTCCTTCTTACCTTCCAGAGTTGACTTGCACATTTTTGAGAGTTGCACATTTTTGAGAGTATGTTTCATCCATAGTGTTTTTGAATGTATATGTTGTATAGTTTCATTGGTTTCTCCAAATGTAGATATTTATGTGCCTCTGTATCTATATCTTATCATAGTATACTGGTATCATTATTGTACCAGGTCAAGTGAACTATAGAAAACTTACCTCTCTTGTATGTCTCTTTACCACACACCATGTAATAGAATTGCTTCAAACATTCCATTTGTAGATTTAGAACCACATCAAACAGAGCATGAGTTTTTCTTCAACTGTCATGCATAATTTCAAAAATTCAAGAGGAGATGCAAAGTCTATTCTGTTTTCTGTTTTTTTTTTTCTTCTTTTCTGATGCCTCAAAGTTCCTATTTTAATCATTTCCTTTCTGTTTAGAGAACTTCCTTTAATCATTCTTTTAGGGTAAAACTTCTGTTGACAGATTCCCTTAATTTCATGTAATCTGAAACTGTTTTCATTATGTCCTTAATTTCAAAGGTGTTGCTAGATATAGAAGTCTAGGATGACAAATGTTTTCTTTTAGCACTTGAGAAGCGTTGTGCCACTTCTTTCTGTCTCCACAGCTCCTGAAAAAAATCAGCAGTCCTTGCAAAACTTTCCACCCTACACCCTCCCCCATGTAAGAAGTCATCTTTCTATATTGCTTTTATGTCATTTTTTGGTTTGTTTTTGTTTTCAATGTTTAGTTATAATGTGTCTTGCCCTAGATTTCTTTGGGTTTTATCCTATTGTTAACTCTCACAGTGTCTTGAACCTGTAGGTTTTTGTCTTCTACCAAATAGGGGAAGTTCGCAGTCATTTATTTCTTTGAGTCTGTTTTTCAGCCTTCTTCTCTTTATCGTCTCCTTCCTGACTATGTTAACATGACGACTAGACCTTTGGATGTAGTTTCACAGGCCTGTGAAGCTCTGTTCACTTTTCTCCTCAGTCTGTTTTTTTGTTTGTTTCTGTTGGTTAGTGGGTGTCGTTTCTCCACTGTTTCCTTTTTCTATTTACTGATTTTTACTTTATTTTTGCTGAGCACCATCCATTCTGCTGTTGATCCTGTCCACTGAGCTGTGTAATTTGGTTGTTGTGTTTTTATTCCTAGTACTTCCATTAGGTTCTTTTTATTTCTTATATTTCTTTTTTAAGACTTTCTATTTTTTTATTTGTTTCAGAGTATTCATGATCTCTTATGGAAGAATTTTTATCATATTTGCCATAAAATCATTGTCAGGCAATCCTGACATCTCTCTCATTTCATCATTAGCATTTATTTGCCATCTATTTGCTTTCAGTGTGAGAGTTTTCCGATTCTTAGTATGATGAGTACGTACACTCAAAATCTTCACTTTGGTATATTATGTTATCAGGCTCTAGGTCTTATTTAAGACATCTGTATTAACTGTGTTTTTTTCTGACTCTGTTTCTGCAGGAAAAGGGGATGGTGCCACCTCATTACAGCCAGGTGTGTGCATAAATCCTGGTAACTCACCTCACCTACCTCTATTGCCACCCTGGGTAGAGGAGCTCTTAAGGTGAGGTGGGAGCTTTAGCTCCCACTCCTCCTTCTCTGACACCTCTGCTCCCCCAGACTGGGAGGGAAGGATTTCTCCATTACAGCTTTCCACGTGACCTCCACTGACACCACAGAACAGAGGTGGCCTTTTGACTCTGATGAAAGTCCTGACTCTTCACTAGGACTCCTCTGACACCAGAGAGAGTGAGAGGTACCTCTGACATCAGAGAGAGGGAGAAGTGCCTCATCACTGTCTAGTAGAATCCAGGCTCCAAATTTTTTCAGATTCCATTGACAAGACACTGGACTTATATCAAGTTTCTATTTAATGAACTCCCTTTAGCCATTCTTTTAGGGTAGAACTACTGTTGATAAATTCCCTTAGTTTCATGTTATCTGAAACTGTTTTTATTTTCCCCTTAATTCCTTAAAGATGTTACTTTCACGCATTTAAAAAAAAATGACAGTCCCATCTTCCTCCTTTCACATCATCCTGGCAGGTTGGGTTTTAGGGTACCCATCATACCCTTGCAAGCATGAATATCTAAACCCCTCAGGCAGACTTTGCTGACTTTTGTGTGGGTGCAGTCACAGTTTATTTTTTGTCCTATGGTGTTTGACCCAAGAAGAGTGGTTAGGTTACTGCATGAAAGTTTTTTTTCTTGCCACAACTCTTTTCCTGGTCCTTTGCCTAGAGAGAACAAGATATTTTTGAGGCTTTCTGAATGTGTACCTCTTAGTTTCTGGGTTGCCAGATTCTTCAGCTCTATGTCAGGCATGTATGGGGGAAAAGAAAACCAGTGAACTCACCTCCTGGCTTTCCTTGGGTCCTGAGTAACTGAACTGGTCTGCTTTCTCTTCTCCACCTTGCAGAATCTTCTTATGTTTGTGTTATATACAGTGTCCAAGATTTTTAGCTGTAATTAGTAGAAAGAGTAGGGAAAAGTTCATCTATTGCATCTCCTAGTGTATGCCCTCTATTTACTTTCCTTGCCTTATTGCTCTGTCTGTAATATCAGTGGTGATGGTGGACTTTCTTGCTTTATTCCCAGCCTTAGGGAGGAAGGTTTCAGTGTTGTGTCTAATGACTTTTCTTCACTGATGTGATACATTCGTGTAAATTTTCTTCTTTTGTTTTTTTGTCGGGAGTCTCACTGTGTCCTCCAGGCTGATGTGCAGTGGCACAACAACTCATCATAGCCTAGACCTCCTGGGCTCAGATTATCTACTGTCTCAGCCTCCCGCACAGCTGGAACCACAAGTGCATGCCACCACATCAGTTAATTTTTTTTTTAGTAGAGATAAGGACTCAGTATTTTGCCTAGACCGATCTTGAACTCCTAGGCTCAAGCAATCCTCTCACCTCCCAAAGTACCTTGAGCCACTGTGCCCAGTAACCAGCAACCTTTCTCATCACAAATTCTGTGGCCAAACTCATCTTGTCAGTGAGGAAACCTTTTAAAAAATAGTGAACCATTCATACCAGGAAACCTTATTCAATTAATGTATTTCCAAGATTTACCTACATAGTGACAGTGGCTGTGCTTCATCTGTTACCCTGGTCCCCCTAAGTTCATATTCATGTGGGTGGAAGGACATGAACTGGTTATGCTCCCATCTCACCACCCCCGCTTATGCCTCCAAATGTGGGACCTTGGACTTGTTCATCGTGAAGCATCTTGTCTAAGCAAGGACCCAAAATAATGCTAGGCAAATGAAGGCATTCTAATGCAGGGGCCAGAGGGAGACAGAGGGAGAGAGAAAGAGAGATAAAAAATTCTACTGAACTTCAAGCTTTTGGTCCCTTGAGTAACTTGGTTAATGGGAAAAGATAGCAATATTTTCAAAAGTGCTCTCTGGAATGTTTATTTTTAGTCTAGAGGGCTCCATCAGGAATGAGATCCCTCCTCGATATAGTGTCATGGCCTCAGCCTTTGGGACTCACAGAAAGGTGATCATGGAAACCTGAAAAGAGGAGGAGGAGAAACTGAGTAAGACTTGGGGCAGCCTAGAGCTGAGGGACAAACAGGCTAATATAGCAGCAGACTTGCTAGCACTTCTCTTTGGCCCCACAACCAGGCAAATGTCATAGGATTTGACAGGCAATGAACCTAGGATTGTCCCTGTTGCTTGGTGTTATGAACTAACAAATGTCCCATAAAAGTCACATGTTGAAATACTACCCCCATGTGACTGTATTTGGAGATAGGGTCTTCAAGGAGGTAATTAATGTTCATGAGATCCTATAAGTGGGGCCCTAGTTTTGCAGGAATGGTATTCTTATAAGAAGAGTAAGATGGCATTCAGGTCCATCGTGTGTACAATAAGCAAATAAGAAGAGCAAGAGCACCAGAGATTCCTCTTTTCCTTCACTTAGGCTCAGAGAAAATGTCATGGGAGGACATAGCAAGAGGCTGGCCTTCTGCAAGCCAGGAAGAGAGGCCTTACCAGAAACAATCGCTGCCAGCACCTTAATTTCAACTTCTGGCTTCTAGAACTGTGAGGAAGCATATCTTGTTGTTTAATCCACCCAATCTATGACGTCTTTTTAAGGCAGCCTGAGCAGACCAATACCCTTAGTAATTGGGTTGCATCGACATAATAGGCTATATAATGATACGTTAAAGTAGCACTAGCAGCCAGGTATGGTGGCTAATGCCTGTAATGGCAGCATTTTGAGAGGTAGAGGCAGGAGGATTGTTTAAGCCCAGGAGTCCAAGACCAGCCTGAATAACATAAAGAGACCTTGCCTTTACAAAAAAATTAGCCAGGAATGGTGGTGTGCTGAACTACTTGGGAAGCTGAAGCAGAAGGATTGCCTGAGCCCAGGAGGTTGAGGCTACAGCGAGCTGTCATTGTTTCACTACACCACAGTCTGAGAGACAGAGTGAGACACCTGACTCTAAAAAACAACAAACTTTTCCAGTAGAGGCTACTCCTGTCTATTTTTCCCCTCACCTCCTTGGTGAAAGAGGTATTTTAATTCCCCATTCCTGCATTCGTTGAGACAACTGTTGCAAAGTTGATAACAAATGTGGTATCTCCATATACTATAGCCTTTCTTTGAGGCAAGTGTGTACATGAATGGTAGTATATCCACACAACAGAGTACTGTCAATGAAAAAAGAATGAACTTTTGATGCAGGCGGCAAAGTAAATGAATCTCACCTTTCATAACAGGGGGTTGTGGCCTTGGAATATAGTAGGTGCTGTGTGATCAATGATCCCAAAAGACCCCAAGTCCTGTCTTGACAATCATGTGACTTCTGTGGGTAATGGGCACAGTGTGAAGGCAAAGAAAATGACAATCACATTATCATTTGTGGAAATTTCATCTCAAGACAGAAAACTGGTAATCTGAGACAGAATATATGGGGCGTTGGAGGTTTCAAGGGCTCTTCCTTGGCCCTGAGCCCAGAGTGGCTTTAGCTGCATTTTCCCAGATGCTGACAAAAGAATAAAAGTCTCTCAAAGTTGAGGGGCAGAGAGAAAGCAAGACAGATGGCTTCCTCCAGTGTTGTTTGGGAATCAGAAGAAAGGCCTTGGATGAGTTGGTGGGAACTATGGCTCCTAGGAAATATTCCTACATCTGGAGAACTTGCAATGTGAGGCTTCATGGCATCATGGTGAGCACTGTGAACTTTGAATTCAGCGATGGGAGTTTAAGTTGTTGTTTGGCATTCAAGTCATCTCAGTGGACCTTCCAGTTTAAATTGGATGAACAAAGGGCACTTTCTTTCACTCTCTTGGAATGGGGGTTTTGCTTGTTGGCACCAGATGCCAGACTATCAGAGTGGCTTGGTTCACATAAAAATTGCCAACACATTGAATCGGGGTGACTGATCCTGGAGAGTCCGCTTCCTTGGTGATCCCACCTGGCCCGGGGCAGTCGGAGACCCTGGCCCTGCTACCAAGGGCTCCAGTGACCCAGCATGCTCCCAACCCTCTCCTCAGTGTGACCCTCAGTCCTTGGAGTGAAAGGTCTCACCCACTAAAAATGTACCATGGCTAAATCCTAGTCTTTGGGATTTCTTTTATTTCAGGAATCATGTCATTGCACCGATTATTCTATTTCTGCAGAGGTAGAAAATAATTGAATATGAAGTGGCTTTGCTTAGCAAGATCATTGGTGATGAGACTGCACTTC
>JAPVLO010001250.1:0-141685 GCA_027257055.1 Cephalopachus bancanus | reverse complement strand
ATCCCAGTATCCCTTCTGCATTCTGTTTAGTAGTCTCCTCTTACCAGCAGTGGGCTTGTTTCAATTGAGGAGAAGTCATGTGGGGAAGGGAAAGCCTTCTCAGCTCTCGTGTCTTGAATTGGAGATAGCACCTCCTGTCTAGGCTGCAGATATTCTTACAAATCTTCCTTTTCTGAGAAATTTCTTAAAATATGTGGTCCATGTTTGACATTTCAGTGTTTTTATTTATTCTTAAACAATAAAGAACTACTATGCTACACGCTCAGTGAACACACATGGCTTCTGTCCTCCTGGATTGCACAACCTGGGTCCTAATACCGAAAAGTATACATATATAGTAGTCTTTATGATGTCTGCATATATCATGAGTGACTGCATTTCCACAATGTGTAATCTTTGTGGAACAGAGCAAATGGAGCAGAGACTGCTACACAGCTCCTTTCTCCCTTGGCAGACAACTGCATTAGAGTTGCCAGCCTCCCTGTACTTAGTCTTCACCGTGTGATTAAGTTTTCTGCAATAGAAAATGAGTGGAAGTGACATTTGCCATTCCCAGGCAGAGCCACACAATCTTTTATACCCTCCATCTTTCCCTCTTCAAGTACTCCAGTGTCTCTCTGAAAACTGCATATTGATGATGACAAAGTTTTCATCAGGCCCAGCCTATGAAATACATCATGGCGGACGCTGGCCTTTTTGTGAGGGAGGGTGGGCACATAGCATCAATAAGGGTAACCAAACTTTACCTGTACTGTGACCACTTATGTACCGAACCCTGAATTGTACCCCACATATTTAAAATAAAAATAAATAAATAATTATCTTCCTGGATGTGCTTTATGCGTACACATGTGAATAGGTGTGTTTTTTCATGTCTCACAGTCTATACCAGATAATATCTTAGAATATGCACTAATTTTAGTGAAGGTGAAAGGAAGACAGTTTCACCCTTCAGGCTGACTTCAAGAAGCCACAAATATTGTTGGAAATGTGAAATTCTCCTCAGGAATAAGAGCCACTATTTAAAAAGTTGGAGTTGGCTCCAGTGACCCCTCTTACAACTGAGCAACGGTCCTCCCTCATAAGTTTTACTTGTTTACCATTAACCTTCGTGGTAGTGACAACCGTCTGGTTTCCCTCTTTCCAGGTAAAGCCAAACCCCTTCCTTCACTTCAATCATTGTGTCTACATTGTGCCTTATGAGTGTGTGTATTTGTATGTGTGCCCTTTTTAAAAAGTTTCATTTATGATTGAAACCCACATTTACATTTTCAAAGTCTGAAACAAAACAGGTTTTACTCCTGAGTAAATTACTTATTTTTTACTTCATATTTTCATCCCTCTAAAACTAGTTTTCCAATACTGAAACTTTTTTTCCTGAATGTTTCCCTCACCTCTATGAATCAATAAAAGTAGAAAGCATCCTTAGAAACTATGTTAAAATTTATTTCCTCAGTGTACTCAAAAAGATATCAAATAAAGGGAAATGCATTTTTTAAAGGAAAAGTAACCTAGACTAATCAACTATTATGTCTTTGACAGTAATCCAGAGTGACTTTCTGTAGGTGGCACAGGGTAAGCAGCAAAGGCAAGTACTGGGGTTATCTAAACCTTCTCTTTGCTTACTTACAACTGGGCCTCAGAAAGACCAATATGCACATTTCTACCCTCTTAGTCACTTTTCCTTTTCCTATTATCTCTTTCTCCCTCCACCTAAACAAAAAATCACCTCTTCCTCCTTTTCTAGGAGGAAATTCCTGGTCAGCCTGTGTTCTGAGAATATTTTGACGCATACCCTCTTCTTTTTTTCAGGGGTAGTACTTGCTTTCAGGATGATTTGTTTTTTGTTTCTGCTTCATGGTTGAACTCTCTAGAGGGTTATTCAATCAGAACTTCTCTCAGTGAAACTCAGCTCTCAGAGAGTCAGTTGATGATGAAAAAGAATAAAATGTGTACATTCGAGAACAACAAATCACTCAAGAGGTTATCTCTTCACCAAATCACTGTTCTAACTAGTGTTGGACACATCAACAGGGCAGTTATAATTCAAGTCATCATTAAGGACTCAGCGGTGTTCTATAACCTATTGATGACATTAGTGTATGCCAGTGTCAGCCAGTATTTACAGGACTGCAGCATTGCAACAGTCATTGTCTAAGGTAATTACTTTCATCTAGTGGAAACTCTATCATTAACTTGAATTTCTACATCTTACACATGATACCAAAACTAGAAGGTAGAAGCTTTCATTTCAACAAAGGAGATTATTTAATATATGTAGGAATACTGCATTATGAACTCTCCCCTGCATTAAGTATAAAGCATTACCTGACAGAATTACGCTAGAATCATACTTACTCCATAGAAAATAGTGAAGGTTATGTTGTATTAGTAGTACTATTTAGCTGTTTTATGAACATAACTTTTTATAAGGTGGTTTATAGGTATGGATTTGAGAATATTCAATAAACCCATACAAATATAACATTTATTGAATTTCCCTGTTACTGAGAACAGTCTAACACATTTTGACCATGAGACATGTCCCTTTGGCTACTCTTCTTTATCACTTTTTATTCCTTAGGGAGAAGAGCTAACCATTGGCTTTACAACCCCTGTTTTGTTTTTGGTTTTTTTGTTTGTTTGTTTGGGGTTTTGGGGTTTTTTTTTGGAATTCTTATATTGCTAATTTCTGTAGATCTCATTCTCCAGACTTCTGACCCAAACTGAAGACTGTGACTTCTGGGAACAGCTGGGCTCTCTACAGGGTTTAGACTCATGGGCAGCTTCATTTGATCTCCCACCTCCCATAGAAAACAACTCATCTCTTAGGGGCAATATGAGTTTGTTTTTATTTATTTTTTTCTTTTGTATTTTCCAATCTCAGTAATCAGCATCAGAACCAGGCAAGGATCCCTCCTCCTTCAATCTCTTTGCCCCCAAGGCTCTGCCTCTAGACGCTCCCTCACACTTCATGGTCAATAAGCACACTGATCAAGACATTCTCAGTCTTGTTAGATACAATAAAAGTAAAATTAAAATAAATAAATAGATATCTTGTATGTATCAATTTCATAAGAATTAAATGGTCAAACCATACCAAATGATTATAAGACTGTCAGTGAAAGAAGTAGTCATCATAAACTAACTCTGTAGCTCTATTGGATAGCAATTAGGCAACAGATTATAAAATGTAATAAGCATATAATCTAACTCTTTATAATATCACTCCTAAAGGGAAATTTACAAAGATGATATTCATAGCATTACTTATAATATCCGAAAGTTGGAACTTGTACTTTTTAACTTATGAAGAATGAGTAAACACATTATGGTGGGTACATACTATAGAACTCATTCAAGGATAGAGGTCAAGTTCATTAAAATATATGCCAATGGTGGGGAGCATCAGGAAAAAACTAGTAATCAGAGAAAAAATGAAAAACAAGAACTCAAAAAAATAAACACAAGTGTGTTATGGAGCACACTAGTGACAGGGGGTGCTAACTTAGTAGTCTACTATTTTTAAAAAGAATGACAACAAAAAATAATAATTTCCCTGGAAAGTAAAAATGATTCAGTTAGCCAGGCTCGGTGGCTCAGCCTGTAATCCCGTGCCTTTGGAAGGCTGAGGTGAGTGGATTGTCTGAGCTCGCGGGTTCGAGACCCGCCTGGGCAACTTGGCGAGACCTCATCTCTACAATCCAAAAAAATTAGCCAGGCGTGGTAGCGCGCACCTGTAGTTCCAGCTACTTGAAAGGCTGAAACGGAAGGATCGCCAGAGCCCAGCAGGTTGAGGCTGCAGTGGCTGGGAGCGGCCACTGCACTCCAGTCTGGGCGACAGAGTGAGACTCCAACTCAAAAAAAAAAATGATTCAGTTTAGGTCTAGATCTAATGGAAAAGATTCTCCACTCATTTTCTATTATTGCTATAGCAAATTACCACAAGTTTGAAAATATAAATTTATTATAGTTCTAGAGATCAGAACTCAGATATGGGCATCCAATCAAGGTGTCAAAAGGACTGGTTCTATCTGGTGGCTCTAGGAGAAAATCTCTCTTTCCTTTTCCAGGTCACCAGGACTGCCTGATAATCTTGGCTTTCATTCACTTTATTTATCTTCAAAATGCATCACTATAACATCTACTTCCATTGTCACATCTTTACTCTGACTGTTACTCTCTTAGTTTCTCTAATAAGTAGCTTTGTGATTATATTAGCCCCACTCAGACAATCAGAAGAAAACTTCCTATTTAAAAACCTTGACTTAATCCACCTGCAAAAACTTTTACTCTAAGCAAGGCAACATATTCAAAGATTCCAGGACTTAGAGGGTTGGGTTATGTTTGTTTGTTTGTTTGTTTGTTTTAACTGGGTGAGTGGAGAGTCTGTTTTTCAGCCTACTATACTGAAATGAAAACAGAAAGTATTAGAGTTCACCTATAGTAAAATATAGTGGTCTGAGATTAGAAATTCCAAATTTAGCAAAAGCAATTGGTAAAATGGGCACAGCAACTGTGAAAATATATTGAATGATACAAAGAAAAATAAAACATAAGTTGCAGATTGAAATTAAACATAACCAAAGGAACAGATGACAAAGCATGAGACTTCCTCTTGCCATAGTACTTTAGTAACTAGATTCAATAAAGAGCACCAAACAATTCAATGCCAAAAGTGCATATGAGCTTTCAGGATGTGCATCCCTAAGAAGGGCTGAAGGCAATGTGGATTAAGTGACGTGTGAGAAAGACCACATGTGAAAGTGCATTCTCTTAAAGACACATACGTTGTCTAGTTTGGTGTAACATGAAAGAGGATAAAAATATTATCTGTGTGATGGGATATTAAGTATAGAATTAGTATGTAGAGGTGAGTCTGAGATTGTGTGCAAGTGTGCAGGAATAAGGGTAAAAAGGGTGTACCTATGTAATACTACTAGAGAATGGGAAAGATTAATGAAGAGTGGAAGGATATGTATTTGAGATTAAGTAAAATGTAGGAGAAATAGGGCCATGCTTAGTATGGACTTACAAAACTATGACTTATGAGCGTGTTGCAGCTTAAGTAGGAAAGTGTTAATCAAATTCTCATACACTTGTCAGCAATACCTACTGTCTCTTCACAGTTGGCCCAGTTTTATGCTGAGAAATTTGTCCTATCCTTGAATTCCTGTTCTTGTCCCTCCTCAGAGGTCTTAACCTAGTTCCTCTGCCCTGAAGCCCTTGCCTGTGTTTGAGGGAAAATAACTTAAGGAGTTGGGATGAGCAGATCTGCAGCCCTTCTTGTCCAAGTTCATATCTCACCATTGGTCTATCTTACCATCCTTATCAACAAAGAACTTTCTTGGAGTGGAGACAGAGGAGAAATGTTCTGAGGCAGAAGAATTCTTCCCTGCTGTCCGAGTCTGTTCTGGAACCATCACACATGTCTTACGAATGTCCTGTTCACTATGATGAAATTCTGGAAATGATATTTCAAAAAATTAAGATATATTATCTGATCTCTGTGTACATTACCAAAAAAAGGGACATGTTGAGTATAAACAACATGGAACTTGGTTTCATAGAAATTAAGGTGACTTTCATGTTCAAAACATAAGTTAAAAAAACAGGTATGAAAATTGTCTGAGTGGAGGATTAACTAGGATTGGATGTCTTGCATGTAATATTTTTGAAGATGTATACAGAATATTGGAAACTGTGAGCCATGACTAAAATACAATATGCAGTCCTAAAAGATAGGTATTATTATTCTTAGCTCAATTTTCCCTATGAGAAATGTGCAAATAAGGAATATGAAGAGTAAGTTTTTTGAAGAATTATGCATGTATGTCTACCTATCTATATGTATGCATTGATAGAAATTGATAGAGAGAGGTATAGATGTAAACATAAATATATGCTAACTAGATAATTACCTAACTAGCTAAATAAACAGATGGTCATTAGAAAGATAAAATTTGTTGAGGACCCCTAAACTGAGCATAGCACTGGAGGTGTCACCTGAAGTCTTCACAGACTTGCCCTAGACCCTTCTTTATTTTTCTTGAATATTTAAACTTCCAATTTATATTTTTAGGATCCTCTTCCAAAGAAGACAGGAAAGTACGCATAGTCCATTTCTGACCATTGATTGAAAACAGAGACCCTCAAAAGTCCTTAAGAGAAGGGGTCGTTTATCAGTTGTGCAGCAAAGGAGCTTAATTTCAAATCTAAGTCATCATTTATTTTCTACCTATCTACCTGCATTCCTGTCAGTCCCACATCTCCTTGATAATCATGCCTCTGTGGATGCACTTGTTCAAAGACAAGATGCATGTCATGTATTCTGAGGTGGAGTTTCTGCTGTCTACTTGTGGTCTTGGACCAATGCATAATGCTCACAATTCCAAGTGCCTTTATCTATTACTCCTAGGAAAAAACAATATAAATCAGATATATGGTATTATTTTTCATTCAACAGAAAATCAAGAAAAACCATATACAGTAACATATATGGCATTGTCATTATGAATATTATAATTTATTTACTGTTTAAAGTTCCAAAATCTTGTGAAACTTTTTTGGTGGCCCCTGCCTGGTGTGGAGAACTTTATTCCTTGTGGAATTTCCTCTATATTCTCTCACTTGGTACTTGGCTTCTTTTCTATGCTACTTGTCTTATTCTTTTTTTGATTTTGATTTTTTACTGTAAAGGTGTGGGATACAATTCAAGGTTAGATATAAAAATAGTAATTGTGTAGGTAAAGTTTGGGCCTCACCTTGGTTCCCGTTTCACCAGTTTTGAGATCAGGTATCCTTACTGATGCCATGTGTTACCCCCCTCCCCCCAGCAGTTTCCCACTACTGCCAATCCCCTTCATATTATGATAAATGTTCAGGGTCTGCTTATGAGTGAGATCATGTGGTACTTAGTTCTTTGTTTCTGTGATAGATCACTCAGTATTATAGACTCTAAGTCCATCAAGTTGCTGCGAAGTTCACAATTTTGTCTGTCTTTGTGGTTGAGTAATATTCTATCATGTATATGTACCACTTTTTTTTGTCCAGTCCTCTTTTAATGGGCAGCACAGTTGGTTTCATGTTTTTGCTATTGTGAATAATGCTGCAGTAGACATTCATGTGCAGGTATCATTTTCATAGAGTGATCTGGATTCCTCTGGGTATGTTCCCAGAAGGGGGATTGTGGATCATATAGAAAGTCAATTTTTAGATCTTTTAGGAATGGCCAAACTGATTTCCATAGAGGTTGTACTAGTTTACACTCCCACCAACAATGTAGAAGTGCTCCCTTTTTTCCACATCCTGTCTATCTGTTGTTTTTTGAGTTATTGATGATGACCATCCTGACTGGAGTTAAATGGTATCTCAGTGTGGTTTAGATTTGCATTTTTTTGATGATTAGTGAGGCTAAGCATTTTTCATGCATCTGTTGGCTGCTGGTATATCTTCTTTTGAGAAGTGTTTATTCTTCTCTTTTGCCTACTCTGTAATATGGTTGTTTGCTTTTTTCTTTCCAGTACCTCTGAGTTCCTTGTGGATCCTGGATGTTATGCCTTTGTCAGATATACAGTTGGCAAATATTTTTCCCAATGTGTGGACTATCTTGATAGTTTCTTTTGCTTTGCAGAAGATTTTCAGTTTGATGAGGTTACACTCATCTATCTTATTTCTTATGGCATGGACATTTTGGGTTTTAAAGGAATTGGTTGCCAGTTCCAACTTCCATAAGGGTGTCTCCTGCATTTTCTAAGGTTCTTATAGTTTGAGGGTTTATGTTTAGGTCTTTGATCCATTTAGAGTTGATTTTTGTGAATATGGTGATAGGTAGAGACCTTGTCTTAATCTTCTGCATATGGTCAGGCTGTTGTCCCAGCATCTTTAACCCAGTGGTTGTTAGTGGAGGCTTTGTTGAAGGTGAGTTGGTTGCAAAATTGAGGTTTTGCTTCCAGAACCTCTATCCTGTTCCCTTGGTCTATATGCCGGTTCTTATACCAACACCAGGCTCTTTTGATTATTAGCCTTATAATAAATTTAAAGTCTGGAAGTGTGATATCTACAGCTTTGTTTCTTTTGCTGAGAATTGTTTGACTATTTGTGGTCATTTACGTTTCCACATGAATTTCTATATTGTTACTCCATGTCTAAGAAGAATAATGCTGGTAATGTAATGGGTATTACATTAAATCCATAGATTGCTTTGTGTAGGATGGACATCTTAACAATGTTGAGTCTTCCAATTCATGAGTATGGAACATTTTTCCATTTGTTTGTGTCATCTTTGATGTCTTTGAGCAGTGTTTTGCAGTTTACATCATAAAGGTCTTTCTCTTCTCTGGTTAGAAAGATGCCAAGGTATTTATTTATTTATTTAGTAGCTATTGTGAATGAAATTGTGCTTTTTATTTGGGTTTCTGTTTATATATTATTTGCATACACAACGTGCATATGATGGTTGTCTTTTCACATTTAGTTTATAACCTGAGATTTTGCCAAGTCTTTTATCAGTGCAAAGAGGTTTTTGACAGATTCTCTTGGGTTTTTGAGGTACAGCATCATGTCATCTGCAAAAAGGGATAACTTAACCTTTTGCTCTTTGGATATACCTGATTTCCTTCTCTTGTCTGATTACTCTAGCTAGGACTTCCAATAATATGTTATACAGGAGGGGTGAGAATGGGCAGCCTTCTTTTGTTCTGCTTTTCAGGGGAAATGGTTCCAATTTCTGTCTGTTTAGCAATATATTGGTTGCAGGTTTATCATAGATGGCTCTTACTATTTTGAGGTATGTTACATCTATGCCTAGCTGTTCAAAGGTTTTTATCAAGAAGGGATGCTGAGTTTTTTTGAAAGCTTTTTTCCTGCATCTAAATAATATAATCATGTGGTTCTTGTTTTTGTATCTCTTAATGTATTTAAGTACGTTTATGGCCTTTCAGATGTTGAACCAGCCCTGAATCCCAGAGATGAAGCCTACTTGGTCATGGTGGAAGATTTTTGAGATGTGCTATTGGATCCGGTTTGCTAGAATCTTGTTGAGAATGTTTGCATCTATGTTTATCAAAGATGTTGGTCTGTAGTTCTCTTTCTTTGTTGGATTCTTACCTGGTTTGGGTATCAACATGATATTAATTTCATAAAATGATTTGGGGAGAGTTCTATCTTTCTTGATTGCCTGAAATACTTGCAGTAGGATTTGTATCAGTTCCCATTAGTTCCTTCTTGTATGTTTTGTAGAATTCTGCTGGAAAGCCATCTGGTTCAGGGCCTTTTTTTTTTTTTGTAAGAAGTTTCTTATGGCAAAGTCAATTTCCTGGGTTGTTATTGACCAGTACAACCAACTTATGATCTCAATTTCTTCTTGTTTCAATCTAGGAGGTTGTGTGCTGTCAGAAAGTCCTCCATTTCATTTAGGATTTTGCAATTATTTTCATAAAAGTGTATACAGTAATCTCTGATCATCTTTTGTATTTCTTTGGCATCAGTTGTGACATCTTTTGCATTTCTGATAGTGGTTATTCGGGCTTTCTCTCTCTTTTTCTTGGTCAATCTGACTAGGGGTCGATCAATCTTGTTTATCCTTTCAAAGAACCAGCTTTTTGTTTTGTTGATTTTTTTTTCTATTATTATTTTTTCTTCTATATCTCGTATTTGGGCTTTTATTTTAGTGATCTGGATTCTTCTGTAGAAATTAGGGGTTTAGTGGTCTTGTCTTTCCAGCTCCCTTAAGTAATTTTTTAGGCTGTTAACTTGTGATCTTTCCATTTTCTTCATGTTTGTTCATAGAGATACTAATTCCTCTCTTAGTACTCCTTTCATGGCATTTCTGCCAGAGTCCAGCTCCAGCGGGTTAGGGTTTCCTGAAGGAGGGACAGAGTCGGCGCAGGAGAAAAAACTTGGACACTCTCTCTGCTGCAAGCAGGACAAATGCCGATTTATTGTCTTTTTCAACTCCTTTTATACCCTAGATTTTGGCTTGAGATGAAGACATGTTTTTCGTTTTCAAGGCAATTAGTTTCAATTTAATGGACCAGACAGGCAATGTATCTTTGTTCATCCTGTTTTGATCTTAAAAAATTATCATCCTAAGCATTAACTATAAATCCTATAAACTCCTAACATTTTCTAATGATTACCATTTCTTAATGTCCATACAAAACTTACTTATTCCTATATCTATTACATTATAAATCACTACCAAGTTCTACGCACTATAATTGTCACATAGATAAGCAAGTCACACCTGTGACCTTCACACAGCAATTTGCAACTAGATGTTGGGGTAAAACAACATTCTCAAGGTTTCTTAGCCACAAGTTGACCTGACTAGCTTTCTATAATGTCACACCTGGTGTTTACAATCTGTGTCAATTATCCTCTGCCAGGGAGAATGAGTTTGCAAAACATTTCAATGTTTGCAAAACAAAAGGACTCCCAGGCTCAAGTCACCTTAGTCACAATCCCTTAACCAAATTACAAGCCTCCTTAACAAAAGGAAGTAAAGCCAAGGGTGCTCTAATGGAAGAGTATACTCCTAACAAAGTAAATCCTTCTTTTACTAAACACTACTATTTGGTAAAAATTATTTTTCCCATATAGAACTCTTAAAATCTTCCAATTCCCAGGTTTCCAGTGGCGAGATCGAGAGTGGAGGTAGAAGAAGCAGGGCCGATGGCTGCCCAGAGTTGCCCTGCAACCTGGGGTCTTCGGCCTTCCAGACCCTGTCAACGTGAAGGCCTCTGAGGCTGGATCCCGACACATTCCAGTGATTTTGATAAGATGTTTCTTCATTTTCATTTGTTTATAGTAATATTTTAACTTTGGTTTTGATTTCCGTGTTGACCCAGGAGTAATTCAGCATCATGCTATTTAGTGTTCATGTTTTTGTGAGTTTTGGGGGAATTTTGTTGGTGTTAATATTTACTTTTATTCCACTGTGTTCTGAGAAGGTGCATGACAATATTTCAATCATATGAAATTTGTTTTTGTTTGTTTTATGGCTGAGAATGTGGTTGATTTTAGTGTGTATTCCATGTGTTGATGTATAATGTATATTCTGTGGTATTTTAATATATATATTACAATATATATAATATGTATAATATATAATGTATATTCTGTGGTATTTCAATTGAATGAAATTTGTTTTTGTTTGCTTTATGGCTGAGAATGTGGTCGATTTTAGAGTACATTTCATGTATTGATGTATATTCTGTGGTTGTTGCAGTGTTTTGTAAATATCTAGTAAGTCCATTTGTTCAAGTGTAAAGTTGAGGTTCCTGATCTCCTTGTTGATTTTTTGTCTTGATGTTCTGTCTAGGGTTGTTAGTGAGGTATCGAAGTCCACAGCTATGATAGTGTTGGAGTCAATATTTTTTTTAATTGACCTAGAAGCTGCTTTATGATTGTTGGTACTCCTCTGTTGGGTGCATACATGTTTAGGATGGATATTTCTTATTGATGGATTAAACCTTTTATCATTATGTAGTGACATTATGTATCCTTTTAAATTTTTGATAGCTTAAAGGATATTTTGTCTGATATAAAGATAGCAACTCCTACTTTTTCTTGCTCCTTTTGCCTGAAAATTTGTTTTCCATACTCTTTTTTTTTTTTTTTTTTTTTTGAGTTGGAGTCTCACTCTGTCGCCCAGACTGGAGTGCAGGGGCCATCTTTGCAGTGACCTTTTGTGGCTTGCGATCCTTCATCAGCCTTCAAGTAGCCGGAATTAAGTGTGCGCAAAGCCTGCTGATTTTTTGTTTTTTGTGAAAATTTGTTCTTCCCTACCTTACTTTAGTCTAACCGAGGCCCCCTTTTCCCCCCGGTTTAATAAATTTAACTCCTTTTGGAGACCCAAAATTTAAAAATAGTTACATAATGATTTTTTATTTCACAGTTTCCCATTTCTATTTTTCCCCTTTTCAATGGTGCCCCTTTAAATGCCAAAATTCACATTCCCCCCGGCTAATTATTTGCGATTAATGAGAAGGTTTAATCCCTGGGTTCATGGGAGGTTTTTAAGGGAAACTTTTTTGGGTTTCCTGTCTGGGTTTTGTTTGTTTATTGGTTTTCTTTTGATTTGGGGTTGATTTATGTGTGTTTTCAATCTTTTTCCTGCAGTTTTGGGAAGGGCATGTCATTCTTTTTTTTCTTTCTTCTGTGTTTAATACTCTTCTAAGTGTTTCTTATAGAGCTGGTGGTGTAAACTTTTAGGGATTGAATGTCTAGGAAGGATTTTAACTTTTCCATCGTTAATTGAAACTGAACTTAGCTTTAATAAGAAATTCTTGGTTGGAATTGTTTAGCCTTGAGAACTTTGAAAATTGGACTCCAGGTCTTCTATTCTGTAGTATTCTAATTGGTCTTCCCTGGTAGGTAGTCTGATCTTTCTCTCTTGTTGCCTTTAGAATTTTTTCTTTATACTTACTTCGTGTAAGCAAATTACTATGTGTCTAGGAGTTAGTCTCATTTGTTGTCTTGCAAGGGTTCATTGAATTTCTTGTGTTTGAATGCTCACATCTCTGATTAGATGAGGGAAGTTTTCTTGGATAATTTCATGGAATGTTTCTTCCAGAGTGGTTTCTGTCTCTCTATCTGCCTTAGGGATTCCAATGAATCTTAGGTACAGCCTCTGATTTAATCGCTCATCTCTTAGAGTTTTTAAGCTTCTCTTCTGTTTTTAACAGTTTGTGTTAGTTCTGTATTTTGGTCCTCAAACTCTGAGATTCTTTCTTCTGCTTGGTTAGTTTTGCTTTCCATGCTTATCAGTTTGATATTTACCTTGTTCACTGTATTCTTTATTGCCAGCATCTCAGCTATCCACTCCTTTCTCCACATTTCTATTTATTCTCTCTATTAATATTTTGATTATGAGTTTGTGGTTTGAGACCATTTTTTCTTGGGCCTCTTCACTCTTTGAATTCCGAAGTCTGTATTCTCAGCAGCTGTCTTCCCAAGGGTCTGTATGGGACCAGTGTTCTTCAGTTGGCTCTTCTTCATTTGTGAGGTTTGTTTATCCTTTTTTTCCTTTCTTTAATCTTTCATTCAGTGATGGAGGGATAGCTTTCACATTTGTCTGCACAATCCCCTATTCTTCCTTATGTAGTCCACGGGATTTGTCCAATTTTGAAGTCAGACTGGGGTTGGGGGTCTGTGCTTTTTGCAGTTTGAAGAGTTATTTAAGTGGTGAGCTGTCCTTCAGAGGCTTTCTGCAGATCTCAGTATCTGCTGACAGGTGTTTGAGGCCCCTGGAACCCACTTCCCGCTGTGTTACAGTCTGTCCATGCAGTGAGGGGTGTATGTTTGCCTCCTAGAAGCAGAGTGAGGTAAGAAAAAGGAAAAGAACAGCAAAAGGAAGGAGGGAGATGAAAGGAAGGTAAAGAGAAGAAGGAGAAAGAAAACAGACAGGCACGCCCATTAATAAAGAAACAAAAACAGAAAAAAAAACCTACAATCATACAAACAAGTAGAAAAATCCCTGTTGGTGTACTTGCTCTCAAAAAGACCCATACATTTACAGAAAATTTAAAAATCAACAATAAATTAACAAAAGCAAAGCAAGTACAAAACAAAGAGAAACAAAAAGAGAGAAAAAAAGATCTCCCTCTGTGACCATTCCTGGAACTTCAGGCTACTTTCCCAAGCACTGCTGCCACTGCTGACTGCTGTCACTTTTGGCTGCCACTACGTTAGGAAGATGCTCTGGCCTCCAGTTCATCCCTTGGGCTCTCAGCTTAGGTGGATCTGGTTTTCTGTGTGGATCAGATACCCTGCAGACTGCTGTGGGAGAAGGGTGAATCCAATCCAGACTTACCTGACTTGTCTGTTGCTGCCACTGATGCCAAATCTCTCACTCAGGTCAGACATGTCTGTGCCTGGTCCAGCATGTTAGGGGGCCATTTGTCTCTCCCTGTTGATGATTGATCCCAGAGGGGTGCAGAGGTAGCCTCTGAATCTCGGATTGGAGGCTGGCCAGTGTTGGACAGGGCAACACAGGTCTCTACCCTGTTCTGGGACAGAGAAAATGGTGGCAGTCAGCATTTCTTTACCAGTGGTGGGACTCAGTTCCAAATTTGCATGGTTTCTGCTGCAGGTGATGGTATGGGCCAGGTGCCAGGTGCTAGGGAGCAGTTGATCTCTGCTGCCTTCTCCCAAGAGACCTCCCAAAACAGCAGATGATTCTGTGTGCAGAGGGCTACTATCTCAGGGCAGTGGTGGGTGGCAGTCACCTCTGCAGGAGAGCCCCAGGTGCTTGAACTCAAGTCTCCCCTCATGGGAACTTTCTCTCACCCACCGGCACATACCCACTCATGCAGACAGTCTTTATGGACTCTCACTTTTGCAGAGACTCTCACATTCCGACCAGTTCTGTTGCCATCTTGCCATCTCCCACTTGTTCTTACTCTTATTGCCTGTGATGACTACATCACACAGACCTCTCCTTGTCACCTCAGCTTTATCTGGCACATAGCTACCTCATCCGTGAGTTCATGTGCTACCCCCATCCCCCTTCTAGAAGGTCTGAAGTGTGCCTGACAAAGCTACTGTCTCCCTTTTTGGAAGTTTTTTCCTGGGGCTCCACCTCCCCACACTCCCCATCCCCCATGGAAATCTTGGTGCCAAGTCTTCCAAACACATGTGTAGGAGCAACCCCTGCCACTACCTCCAGAGAGTCAAGGTGATTAAAAGGACACCTTTTCCCACTCGCTACCCATACCTCTAGGCTGATTCCACTGATCCTCTTTTGGGACACTGTCTGAACACCAATCCTTCTCCTCACTTAGGATTCCTTGTGAGAAACACTCAATATGGGGTGGCTAAGAGCACCTCCACTGAAATACATTCTAGAAAGTCTCAGAACCCTCTCACTAGATAGGAGCATCTGCCCTAAGTGTCTCCTCAATATTGACTAGGCAACCAGGTGGTGGTCCCAAGGCAGGTCTTTTATCTCTACCCCTCTCCTTCGACATAACCTCTACTGCTGCCACATCATTTCTTCCTGTGGCATACTCCTTCTAACTCCTTCTTTAATCACTTTACCTCCTTCCTGCCTTTCCTCTCACAATTCAAACCTTGACCCAGCAGATTTAACTTCTGTCTCTCATTACTTGCTTTGGTCACCCTATCCTCTGTCAGGTTCCCCTCCTGCTCTTCCTTCTCTTCATCCTCCTCCAGTTCTATACTCACACTTACCCCCAGAGGAGGAATGGGCACCAGTAATCCTCTGGCAATAGCCTCCTGTCAACTACAGCCATATGTGCCACCTACCTCCCCACCTTCACCTGCTTACACTGTCTCTGGATATTCCTTTAAATCTCTCAGATCTATTCATCAGTGTCCCCTTTGAAAAGTAACCGGGACAAAAGATATAAAGTTCATGTTACTTTTTCTATAATAAATAGTAAAAGCCAAAAATGAAATTGGCAACAGGTAAAAAGTTTTATTTTCTTGTACATTTAACAAAATACACTGTAAACAGTGGTGATGTTCTCCAGGTGATTATAATGCATGCTGAGGTTTGAGACCACAGCTAAAGAAAACCATGGCAGGCTTTTAATAACTGTAATAGCCAATAATAACCCCTCCCAAAAAAAACCCTGATTTGGCGGGGGCCATGACAATCTCGGAGCTAGTATGTGAACCGAGTAAAGACAACTCTCCGGGAGGCAAGACCGCAGGGAGATTCCGTGCAAGCGGCAAGGCCCCACAGAAAGTCTTGACGAAAATTCTGCATGACTGCTCTTTAAGTCATGGCCGCCACTATGTTCCCATTGTATTGTTTTGCGCAGGCTTCATAGGAATAGTTTGTTTAGTTACATTTTGGGAAAAGGAGGCTGCTCACAAATCCATGATAAATAATAGTTTCAATATAAATTCCAACATAACTTACAAAAAACAGTATGTCTCAACTAGATCCAAGAAAAACTATTAACAGGAACAGCATGACACAGAGTCTAGAAGAACAAACACAATCATCTGTACCACTAACTAGTCCGACGCTGTGTCTCGTTAACAGTTCCCAGAATAGTTCAAACAAAGAAACTCTGATAAAACTGTGGTACCAAGGAACAGTGAGAATGAATGAGGAACACACTAAAACCATAAGTCAATTAAAGATAGGCTTAGATACTCAGCCACCTCCTCCTAATATCATTAGGCCTAAACCATTACCCACTGTAAGAGGAGACTACATAGGTTATATGCCTAGCACCTTTATATCTATATAGACTATTTACTTTTATAGAGTATAAGTTTTACTTTCCACTTGCTAACCTTTTGGCTAATATTAACCTTGCCCTTTTAATAAGTTACTATTTCTAAGAACAGCTAGCTCTTTTTCTAAGAAATATTAAAAATGTAGAGATTACTGAAGCACATAATTATATGTAAGAATCTTAACCGCTGAATCACGTCATGAACTTATTATTAATTGTTAATCATTTTTTACTGTTAATTTACTGATATTTGCTTGCCAAAAATTATGATATAAATAAATCAGCACTGCTGTGCTTCAGCGCCAGAGTGCAAAATAGAACTCTGGTCCGACTCATTCTTCGCCTTATCCACACATCCTTCCTAGGTTCCTGAATCCTGCAGAGCTGGACTCCGACACTGATTGATTCCCAGAGTTGGGAGACAGAGCTGAGACTCCAAGAAATCCAGGCAACATGGGGTTTGTGAGGCACGGCACAAAGATGAAGGTTACACAGGGGGAGTTTGGACCTGCAGAAGGACCTAATATTCAGTTGAGTATTAATGAGATAATATACATAAAAAATTAACCAGTGCTAACTAAAAACAATGCCTTGGAAGGAATAGAGGAAAAAATGTCTGTAGTTCATAAAAGGCTCTAAAAATTTCCTGTGCGTGAGTGTAAAAACAAAAGAACTTATAAATCAGTGGACATTGATTAGAGTGCTAAGTATTTTATGTCTAAATAGGGAAAGGGCAAGCTACATATTTTAAAATAGAAAATGGGTGAAATAGAGACATCCAAAGGATCCATATTTTAAAACATATCGTAGTGCTATGATCATTGTTTAGAAAAGGAATTAATAGATTTCATACTTAAACATATTAGCCAGTTATAATTTATAATAGAAAGAATTCCACTTACAAAACCCAGGGAAATAAATCTATATGACTAAACCTAACAAGAAACATATTAACCTGTAGGAATATAACTTTAAAATTATTTCCAAAGACTCAAAATTAGACTGAACAAATGACAAACATTTTATGATGATAGATATGGTATCATAAAGAAACCAATTCTTCCTAAGATATTGCACAAATGTAATGAAATCCCAATAAATATACCAACAAATCATTTTTGCCGAGTTTGTTTTTTGGTTTTCCTGCAGCTAAACAAGTTGATTTTAAAGTTCACATTCAAATAATAACAAACAGAATAGTCAATTAATTCTCAGTAGATTCTAAGCTAAGGAAAAATTAAAACCTACTACAAAAATTTTGTATTTCAGACAGTGTTGTAATGACACAGACACAAAAGAAAGAGAGAAAAAACCACGTGTCAGTAAAATAAAATAGAAAATCTAGACTAATACTTAAGTACATGTGGAATTTATAATGGGATAAATGTGTATATCAAGGTGATTAAGTGGCAAATACCTGAGGAAAAGATGGATATGTAAATAAATTGAATTGCGGCAACTGTGGAACCATTTGGAAAAAAGAACAAAATTAGATAACATCACAGACCATCATCTGCTTTAGTGTAAAAATGAAAAAATAGTAGCTGTGATAGCAGATATGTGTACTACTTTCTAAACTAGAAACACAGAAATCTAATCGGGAATCAAAATACAGAAGCAAATAAAGTGGTTTCTATAGTCAGGTCAGTAGCACTGAAGAACTTCTGCTTGAACTAAAATAACCATAATCAAAATCAATAGGAAAGCAATAAATTATTTAGAAGTCTTCCATATATATGTTTGTATGTAAAAATATTCATATACATATATAAGTGGTATATATGTATGTGTGCTCTAAAAATTCAGAACCTGAGAGAAAATTAGACAAAAAATAAATATAGTTAACAAAAAAGGAAACACAAATGGCCCTAAACCATATGAAAATATATTCCATCTATATAATAAGGATATAAATGAAAACTAGGATGTATCATTTCTCACCTACATGATTGCAAAAATACAAAAGTTTGATGATGTACTCTGTTAGTGAGATGGGAGAAAACAAGTTATTTCAGTTATCACTGGCAAAAATCCACTACACTATACCTTCTAAAGAGAGTAAATTGACCACATTCAATAAAATGAGAGATGTACTTATAAGTTTGAACTTCCAGGACAGTAATAAAAAAAATTCACCCACTAAGATGAGTTTGTTTATGAAGGTATTATTTGTGAAATCAATAGATAGCTAAATCCACTTTGACAATTGACCTAAACAGCTTTCTCTGTCAAAATAATGCAAAATCACTCACATGTCTTGTGGAATGTGAAACAACGCTAACTGCGATCTAGAAATACTTTCAGTCCCACTTCTGAATTCCTACCCCCAGCACTGTCTGTCCCCACATAAGAGAACCAACTGAAATACTGGTTTCTTCTGTATACTTCCAGATTATTAATGTACATACTCTCACCCTTGGAATTATGAGGGTGAAGAAGCAGGAGCATTGGTAGGTGAACTTTGGACTCTGGTTCTGCTTTTATCATTCCTACATCCCACCCATTGGAGGGCTGAACCTTTCTGCTTTTCCTTCTAGTATGTCAGAATTATCCTTTAAATTATGTTTAAATATTTTTAAGATACAAGGTCTAACTATGCTGCCCACGCTGGAGTGCAGCAGCTAATCACAGACAGGATCTTTGTGCCCTGCAACCTTTACATCCTGTGCTCAAACAGTCCTTCAGTCCTGGCATGTGGTACTGTGCCTGGCTCTGAATTACATTTTCTTACTTCCTTAATAGGTATTCAGTCCTTCATCTTCTCTAGAAGGAATGATTGTAGCTTCTGGGTGAGGGTGAGATTGAGATGGAGACTGCATTATTTAGTATTTCCAATTTTACTTGCATTGCCCTCATTTTGAGAAACATAATAGCAATTATTACAGCTATTATCAAGAGGGTACAGAGTACTTAATGTCTTTATCTAGTGTAAGAATGACAAAACTGAAAGGACACACAGAGAGAGGAAATAAACAGCTAAGGACTTATTGTTTGACTTTTCCTTTCTATGTCCCAAGATAAGACTTCAGTCCTTAATTGCTAAGGTAATGTTCTTTTACTTCTAGCTATCACAAAAGTTAACATGGTAAATTTTACCACCACCAAAACAGCTGAGATGTTTGTAATCTAAAATTTTTGATATTCATAAATGTGAAGGTCAGAGTTTGCACTTTCATCTAAATATCCTTTATTGTTTGTGGCTTTGAAATGAAGAGGATATAATGTGTTCTCTCAATAATAAGCAGAAATAATAAGTAGGCCTACTTTAATCATCATAATCCTTGTTGGACTGATAGACAATTATTGCTACACTTTGTGTTAAGTTATGCTTTAAAACTTCAGAAAGGGCTTAACAAGTACTGGCAGTCTGGTAAAGAGAAAAAGTCCTTTCTGGTATAAGCTAAATGGTCAATGATTTGTGTCCAGGGGTCCTTGCTCTAGTGGTTGGTGATGAAAGCCACCATCTTTTGTGTTTTATAGTTGTAAGAATGAGGTCTGTGTTTCTATCATTTCATATTATTTAACAACAAAAAATAGATAGAGGCTTTTACTCTAAAGTTGAAGGTACCTAAGTCATATAACAAAAATTGAACTACTTTTCAAAAACTTTTATTGAGACAATTTGATCTGGCAATAAAATGTAACTCTTACTAGATATGTATCTTTTTAATTGATTTGACAACACACCAAGATATCCACAACTTGCTTTGCTTGATTGTGAAAGTACATTATTAATGTTCTTAAGGCACATATGTGTTCATGCAAGATCTTAATATATTAAGGAAAGATACATCTGTTTTTAAACAATGGATTTGTGACAGTTTCAAATGTCCAGAATATATTTTTTCTATACTCCACAAACACCAATCCTGATGAAGTGATCCTAAATGGTTCTAATTTGAATCTAAAAAAGTACATAAAATACATTATTAACACTGTTTTTATCACCTTTTAGATAGTACATTTACTGTACTACATTTTTCAATTATTAATTATTCACTTTATTTCTGATGAAGGAAAATTTTATGTTTTCTCATTTTGCATAGTAGTTTTATTTCACTATGATTGAAAATGTTTGCAGCATTAATACTTATAATAGTTGAATGTTCAAGATGCCTGGAAACATTAAAAATGGGGCTTAAAAATACATTGATCTACTTTTCCCAACTTTTTGGAATAACTCTACATGTTACAGACCATACACGAAAAATGTTGCCTCTAAATAACAAGCTTATTTACCTACAGATGGGAATGCTCATGACTCAGAATAGCTGCATAATTCTCTTAAAATATTTAGTGCCATTGAGATTATCAATCTGCCTGCCTAACAACTTAACGTCTGTCCATTCAGAATAGACAACTTTGTCTAATATGTTATTTTTTCTGCTTTTAAGCTATATAAAATAAGCAAAACCATGACCGTGCCATGATGGAATTATTGTTGTGAGCCTTATATCCTGTATCCTCAAGTACACTTCGTACTGGTAGTACTACACTCAGTAAATATGAGTAATCTTTCTTGGGAACAAGAAAATTCTAATATTTTAAATGGTTGTTTAATTATAAGACTGCAGCAACTTCAAAAGTTTTAAGTATGTAGAATATACTCAAGTTAAAGATATAAAGTTCCATTTAATCTATGATTACTGTATGCTATATTGATGAATTCTTTAAATTTTCAATTTTAAAAATGCAAGAAATTACATTACAATACAAAAAAATGCAATGAAAGTGAATATTTTATAATTCATCCTACTTGTAGCAAAACATGTACTGTAAACATTTCTATGGTAAGATTAGGAAAGATTTATACAATACAAGCATAGTACTCATTTGAAACTTAAAGGCACGCTGGTCTAATCAAGAAAAGAGTTTTATATATGTGGAATCAGTATTCAACATGTAAAAAAAGATAGTGGGGTTATCTTTTTTTAGTGTATGAAATGAATGAGCAAAAAGTCTATGAGATGAAATAGTACTCAACTGGTCTTTCTGAATATGAGGATGGAGTAAATATGATCTCTACTTTTTTTCCCCTTTTAAAATTTTTATTTAAAATATGGGGTACAATTCAGGGTTACATATACAAATATTCACCATGCAATACCCTTATCAATGAGGTGTGCCCCCCCTCCCCAGGCAGATATTGACTATTGTCAATCCCACCTCCCTATCCCCCCACCCCCCTCCCTGCAGTTTCCCGCCACTTTCAATTCTTTTCTTATAGTAATACAGTAGTTGTTCAAGGTCCACTTATGAGTGAGAACATGTGACTGGATAAATTATTATTGACACAATAATACGCATAACCACCACAACAATGTAGAGGAACAAACAATAAGCATTCACTGCTCTGATGTCTGGATTCAGCTGTGGTAAGAGCACTTCAGTGGTTCACTTGAACAACTCACTAACATGCCTGGGAGTCAGCTGGTTCACAACTGATCTAGGTTGGTTTGGCACCACTAGTAATACTCAGTCTGCTCTCTGTGTTCCTCATGTTTCTACTGACTACCTGATAGGTCATCATAAAACTGGTATTCTGTAACTTCTAACTGCTTTATTTGCAAAATCAATGTATACAGACAGTTGCAGAATCAGAGTGCAAGGATGCTACAGTGTAACATGGCAATAGTCATGAGTATAGAAGAGTGAAGTTATGAGTCCATAGAGTAAACTACTGCAATTCCTTACGTAAGCATTCAATAACTACAAAAAAATGGATACACACATGATTCACAATGCAAGTAGTAAATTAAGAAAATAAAATACAAATACAAATAAAAAGTTTGAAGATATAAAAAAAGAAATAAATGTTTGTTCATACTTAATCTATGGTTGAAAGTTTAGATAGTAGATATTAGTAAGCTTTTTGAAAATGTATTTTACACAGTACTAAATATTACTTATACTAATATCAGAAGAAAAGAATAGGGAGGATTTTAAAAGTCAAAAAGGAACATGCATGCATTTTTATAGGTATATGAGAAAATCAAGGTTAAAAAATCCATATATAAATTATTAGTCACTTTATGGTGCACAAGAATAAACAGGGGATGCCAATAATGAAATTGGTAAAAGATTAAAAGTTGTATTTGCTTGTACATTTAACAAAATTCAGGGAACCGTGATGATATACATAATTTTGCAGAACACACAAGAAGCTATCTCCAGTCCCTAAAGAAGCATATCAGTTGGTGTAGGTATAATATACATAACATTTTGTTTAATATGGAGACTTCTAAAATGTAATACTTCCATATATTTGAGCTTCAAATGAGGTCCATTAAAAGTTGAAAATAAAAGAAGAATATTTGGAGTATTCAAGTCCTTGACTCGAGAGGCACATGTGCAAGATGCATCCAAAGAGTTATAGCAACTCTTACGGGCTAGGCTCATATTTTAAATTACCTGCCACAATTCTGATTCAAATTAAAAGCCACATCTATTGCCCCTGGAGAATTTGAGGGAAACGGGGATGAGAAAACACGCTCTGCTCTGTACTTTGTGCCCTACTTACGGTTATCCCAATTCATGAGAAAGATTTCAGTAACTCCATTGCCTAGCAGTAATTATGGGAACTCCTTATCTATGATTAAAGGTACAGAAACATGCTGATTATATGACTATTGGTGTCAGGTAAGATAGCCAACTGCTCACTCTGTACATAGAAATCATATGGATCAGGTTATAAGCTGGGTAGTAGGCAAAGAAATTTAAAAAGGTTGGAGGCCGTAGCTCACTGCTTAACAAAGTAAACATTTTTCAAATTATAAAAACAAAAAGGCATAGCAAAAGTTTTGAAAACTGTACTGAAGTTGAAGTTATCACCCACAAAGATGACACAGAAGTTATGGTCTGCACTAAACTCATATACAGAAGTGAATCTGGACATGGAATAATAAGTGAGGCAGCTCTCCTTATTGCAGGGAAGAGGGCTCAGCCACTGTCAGGAAATCCAATGGTTGACAGATTCTCCTAAGTAAAAAGTAGACACTCTATGTATTGTGTTATGAGCCTGGCTTTACAAAGCCTTTGCAGTTTTGTCGACTTTTAACTTCTCTCAACTGTCACATAAAACAAGGCATTCGAAACTGAAACAAAAATTAAGACTAAGACATGAAAACTGGAAACTTTCAAAATAGAATACGGAGGTCCTCCAAAAGGCAAGTCATTTAAATATTTTCATAAAATGAAATTAGGACAAAGGCTAGCCTCTGTTCCTCCTTTCTCGGTTACACTGACATCTTTGAGGAAACAGACTTTGCTCCTCGTTCTATGTATCCACCATGAAAAATAGGTCACAGGATAAAGAAAAGAAAGATTCCACTCCATGTGAGTTCTCTAGTGATTAAGGATTTTCAGCAGTGTGCTCCTAGTCACACCGAGGAAAGGGTAGGACTGATTGATCTACATATCATATCAAACCTTCATCAGGGACAGAGCCTTGTCCTGTGCCTCCCAGATTGGTGTTAGGTTAGGGAATACAGCTGAAGGGGCTGTGACTCTCATTACCCTTGGTTTATCTTGGAAGAGGGGACCCAGTTTCTGTTAGTAGTTGAATATTGTTTAGTTGCATGAGAATGTTCTCATGATGTATGTGTTTTCTCACTGCTTCTAGATGTCATTGACCTGATTTCCTCTCTTCTTCCTCAGCCTGTGGTAGGCACGGTGGAAAACACGGCAGCTGAATCCCTCTGTGACTCCACGTTCCACATGATTCTTCAGCACCTCCAAACTTGGGAAAACTCGGCAGCAGGCAATGCATCTGAAGCCACCCGCGATGCCTACCAGCCGTTCGGGCGTCTTGGCCCTGGTACAACCCTCTGGAGCTGGTGCCTCGGCTTTTTCCTCAACCTCCTCCGGTTCCTCTGGGGTGTTGTTATCGAAGCCAGACTCACTGTTGAGTCTGGTCCCTTGTTGATGTATAAGAGAGGGAGGGTTTTTCCTGGATCTTCTCCCGTTAGGTCATTTCTTTTAATTTAAACTTCTTTTGGGGGGACTCCACTACTTTCTCTGTCTCCTCCTCCAAAAAGGCCACACCCCTTTTTAATTGGACCTCCATATAGTAGATTTTCATGGTCCTTTCCACTTTCATGTCTACTGAGGACCTCAATGATTCTTCTGTATATGTATAAAAAGAACAATTACCTGAGCTGCTAGACAAAGTTTCGTTTTCCTCCAAGTCCTGGGATTGAGGGACAGCAGAGAATCCAGGACCAGGGGTTTCTCGATGATAACCTGTGAAAGAAAATTTCAAGCGTAAACTTGAATAGTGTATGTGAAGTCTATAAGCATTAAGATGGCCAAGAGAATAGCCGTGTATGGGGATATGTGTAATGGAAATGTATGTATGCATTTTGTACATGGTATGTATTATTTGAGGTGTGTACTGGGCTGTCTGTGTAATGAGTAGGTGGTGCATTTCAAGAAGTCATATGTGTTTCCTGGGATATATCTGCTGTTGATGAATCTGTGTATGCGTTATGCAGTGTGACGATGCATGTGAACATGTACAGGCATGTACTTGTTCTTTGTTGCACTTTGTTCTAATATGAGACAGTAAGTATATTTTAGAGGAAATGCATGTGATGTGAGATCTCCTGTTGTACAGCTTTAGGAAGGGCTGAAGGCATTGTGGATGAAGTGACATGTGCTGAGTAAAACCACATATGAAAGAGCATTCTCTTAAGGACAGAAATGTTTTCTAGTCTGGTCTAGCCTAAGGAGGGTACAAAGATTGTCTGGGTGAAGGAATGTTAAGTATTTATGAGATTACTATGTAACAGAATGAGTCAGAGATTGATTGTATGCAGGAATGAGAGTGGAAGAGTGTATCTATGTAATTCTACTGGAGAAGGGAAAAGATGTAGAGTGGTGGGATATGTATTTGAGATTAAGTAAAAGGAAAGAGAAATAAGGTCATGCTTGGTATAAAGGAGGATAAATTATGAGTTTGTGCCAATCTAAGGAGAAAGGTTCTGATCAAATTTCCATACACTCTTCCCAGCGGCCCCAGTGTTCACATGTTGTACATTAATGCTGAGGAGATTTGTCCTATTCTTGAAGGTGCATTTCCTATTGTCTCCCTCCCCAGAGGCTTCAGTCCTAGTTCTGCCTGAAGCCCTCTCCTGTCTTAGGGGGAAAGTAACTTAAGGAAGAGTTGGGAGGAGCAGCTGCTCCTCCTAAGTTCAGATCTCACCATTGGTCTGCCTAACTGTCCTCATCATCTAGGATCTTTCTTGGAGGAGATATAGAGGATAAATATTCTGAGGTTGACAAACTCTTTTCTGTCGTCTGTGTCTAACCTAGAATTATCACATGTATTTTACAAGCTTCCTCTTCAGTATGATGAATTTCTGGGGAATGATATTTCAGAAAATTGAGATACATCAAGTGAGTACTCTGTTTATTTAAAACAACCAAATAAACAAAAAGATATACTGTGTGTTGCTAATATGGGACTTGCATTCCCACAAGTTAAGGTGACTTTCCCATTCAACCTCTAAAATATATGTTAAAAGGAAGTTATGAAAATTGTGTGAGGAGAGGATGTCAGCAAGATTGGATATCTTGTATGCGTTATTTTTGAAGATGTTTACAGAATATTGGAAACTGTGGACCATGCCTAAAATACAATATACACTCACTAAAAATGTTATTATTATTACCATTAGCTCAATTCTCTTTATGAGAATTTGTCCAAAAAAAAAATATCGAAAATATCATATGAAGAATTATGTATGTCTATCTACCTATTTGTTTATATTAATTCTTTATCGATAGAGATACAGAAAGATAGGTATAGCTATAAATATGAGCATATGATAAGTGGATTGTTAGCTAGCTAACTAGCTAAATAGACTGCCCAAACATTTTTGCAGGCTCCCTACACTAGGTATGGTGCTAGAGGTAGCAAATGAAGACTTCACACACTTGCCCAAGACTTCTCTTCTGGAAATGTGCTTCCACATTTCTCTTGAATTTTTGTCTTTTCTATTTATATCATGTAGGTACCTCTTCCAAATAAAATAGTAAGGTGTACTTAGTCAATTACTGCTCATTAAATGAAATGGAGACCCTTTTGGCAGTTGAGAGGAGGGGTCATTGATGTCAGTGGTGAAGCAAATGAGTTTAATTCCATTTCTAGGGCACCATTCTGCCCCACCTTTTGACTTGCATTCTTGTCCCACCACTCCTTTATCCCTATACCTCTATGGATGTGCTTGTTAAAAGAGGAGACACAGGTCACGTAGTCAGAGTTGGAGTCTTTAGATGCCTCCTTGTGGTCTTGGGTCAACAACCACTTACAATTATGGGGATCTTTCCCTATTATTCCTCAGGAAAAGAAGGAAAAACAGATCTATAAAATTTTTTTGCATTCAAGAGACAATCAAAAAATACTATGTTCAATAACACATACGGCATTTTTCTCATGAACATTATTATTTAGTACCTGTTTAAAGTTCCAAAATCTTGGTATACGTAAATATTTTTTGGCATGATATGTTTTAGTGGGGCTGGATAACCTATGGTGGCATGTGTTGTTTCATGCCGTGTATCAGAGACTTAAAATCTTGCCGGTTTACATGGTAAGGTGTCCTTAATCTTTGTTATTACTATTTCTATTTATCTGAAATGAGAATTTGCAGGAAAGAATCCACTAAATTACATATCCTGACTTAAGCATTATCTTCAGACACCTGCCCTTATGGCCTTTGTTGCTAGAGCTCTGCTGTCCCCATAAGTTACGAGAACTCACAGAATCTGAGCGTGAATAGGAGACTCCAGTGAGATCTCCGGGAATGGCTTTAGACTGCATCTCCCAACATTGGTCACATCTCATGGGTGCTTACTGACTCTTAGCACAGCTGTCATTTGGGCCGGTTTGTTGTATCGCCTTTGTCCGTGTTCCCTGTCCCTACAAGGGCTGTGACTAAGTTTTTATTCTCCAGTCACCACACTCATAACCTATATCAGACAGAATTGCCCACTTATAAATAAATTTGGACTGCTTTTGCCCTGTTATAATCTGTGTTATTCTTGAATAAATACTACCTGTTTGGTGTATTTAGAGATGTCATGAAGATCTCCAGTTTTTTATTTTTTTAAATATTCCTTTTAATCCACATTTCCAATGGAAAGGACTATGCTTTTAATTTCACAAGCTTCAGTAAACACATTGGCAAACTCAAATTTCTGACAAAATAAATCATCAGCACACAATTTGTTTTCTCCGTTTAAAAACCTCGATTAAAGGCTATAACCAAACTATTACTCTACAAAATAAATTTAGTTTCTTTCTTAGGTCGCTAAAGAGTGTTTGATTTGCCATTTAGGTGTGAACATGTCAAAATTTGTGGTGTGTGTATATTTTTTCACATAGTGTGTCACATTTTGGGAGACTATTCTGGTGTACGTATATATGTGTGTTTGTCATTTTTTGACAATTTTATGTTTTGAATGTATGGGGTAAGATTGCCATTGTAAGTGAAGTTGTATGAGTGTGATGTGTCTGAGTGTTTGCAGCATAGTTTTGTACATATTTAGGTATTTCATCTTCCATACATACCATCTGTATGGCATGTGTAATGATGTGTGTGCATTTATACAATAGATTTGTGGTTTGTCTGAAAGACTGCATGTGTCTGGGTAATTTTTTAGATTGTAGAGATGATGAAAGTGTTATAGACTAAACTTGTAACAGATGAATAGAAGAAATCATGTAATCTATTATTAAACTGACTAAGGAATTGGGAACAAAGAGGTGTCTGAGAAGTGGTTATATGATTGCAATAGCTTCATGTGTTGTTAATGTGAAATAGAGTTCTACAAGAGATTACTCATGTGAGTTAGAGATTGTGCTGTTGAAAACATGAGGCTAAGAACAAACCAATTTGAGAAATGCATATGCTGCGAAGCTAGAAGGTAAAGGGTTAATGTGTGAGGATGAGATAATGGGCATGTCTGTGTATATGACGAAATGGGAGCAGGAAAAGGAAAATGAAATTAAGAGGGTATATAGACATGAATCTGAGAGCATATATGATGCTTAGAATAGTTGGGTGTGATGTGGTAAAAATGCATGTATGTTTCAAAAGGTAGTTGGTTATCAGAGGCCAGAGTTTGAGGACCCCTTTTCAGACATTTGCTTCATTGAGGGAACATGAGCTTGGAGGCTTTGGCTCCTTGCAGACAAAAGCAGATTCTACTGGCTTCCCATTATATGCTTCATTCTGTACCTTTCTGATTATTAGAGACCAGAAGGACAGTTTGTTTTTTTTTTCTTTCTGGGGAATTTGTGCTGGCCCATACCTTTGCAATCTGAAGATTTCTGTTAAATTGCATTCAGATTAAAATGATACATCCCATTTTCCCCTCTGTTCAGTCAATCTTGGTTGCTCACTATGAGCCAGATACTAACAAGGACCACAGCCTATTTTTTGCTCAATATTCCAAAATATAGGTGCTTTTAGTTGTTTCCAGGTGAGAGTAGCTAGGTGGACACAATGTACATGTATTGTTTAATGAGTTGCTTGGAGTGTGTGTGTGTGGTGTGTGTGTGTGTGTGTGTGTGTGTGTGTATGTGTGTGTTGGAACTATGCTGTGACATAGAGTGCAACCAATATGAGAAGTTTTAATATCTGATTATCTATCTATATATTTATTATAGTGTTTAATATATTTATATTTATGATCAATGTAAAAAATTGAATAAAGTCTCATACCCTAAGATGTCCATATCTTAATCTCTAGAACTTGTGACTGCTACCTTATAAGGCCAAGGGGGCTTTATAGATGCAATTAAATCAAGGATCCTGTAATAGGGAGATTATGCTCAATATGTGGGTATGTCTAAATATAATCTCAAAGACACTTAGAAGAAAGTAGGTTAAAACAAAAAGGGGAGGGAGGAAGGTGACATTGGAAGCATGAGGTTGGAGATAAAAGACATTGGGTTGCAAACTAAGAAATCCTAAGAGCTGGAAAAGGCAAGGAATATTCTCCACTGGAGTCTCCAGAAAAAAATCAACCCTACATAACTCTTAACTTTATAAGAAATAATTTTGACTTCTAGAACTATAAATAAATAAATTTGTGTTGATTCTACCTACTATGTGTATTACAATTTTCATGACCTATAAGTAGATATGCTACCTTTAATTTAAGGATCTCCATATACTCCCTATTCAACTGAGACTTTTTCAAAGACATAAATACCTAATTTGCCTAGTTTCCTGAGTGCACAGTTGCTTGTTTGGGTCAATGACTTCATCCATTATTTGAGTACTAGAAGGAGCTGAGAATACTTTAATTTCTAGTCCCTGTCTTACAAGTTATTTTCACCTAATACTTTCATTGCACCTGTTTTGACAGTACTGAATCAATTATTATTATTTTTGGTATTCAGATTAGCAAGGTCTATTTCTATTCAGTCACAGACTTATCATCATCTTATCTTGCCATTTGTTCCTGGTTGTCATGTTTTCTTTGTGTTGTTTATTTTTACTGAATATATTTTTCCATATTTCTATCTTAAAATGTCTTTATTTCACACTTATTCTTCTATGATTATTCTTCATCTTCAGGGCACTATTTTAAATTGGTTTTTTTGGGGTTTTTTTTTTTCTTTTTTTTTTTTTGAGTTGGAGTCTCACTCTGTCACCCAGACTGGAGTGCAGTGGCCGCTCCTGGCCACCGCAGCCTCGACCCACTGGGCTCGGGCAATCCTTCCTCCTCAGCCTTCAGAGTAGCCGGAATTACAGGCATGTGCTACCACGCCCGGCTGATTTTTTTTATTTATTGTAGAGATGAGGTCTCGCTGCCCAGGCGGGTCTCGAACCCGCGGGCTCAGCAATCCACTCACCTCAGCCTCCCAAAGGCGCGGGATTACAGGCTGAGCCACCGAGCCCGGCTTAAATTGTTATTTTTAGGTTACTATGACTGCTGCTGAAATGCTTACTGTGTGATAAGTCATTTTCAGAAGGTATTCTATGTCTCTCTGTGGTTGTTGTAAAGGCTTTTTTTATTGATATACTCAGTTTTGGGTACAATGTTCTTAAGTGTGAATTTATTTTTGTCTGTCTTTTAATAAGCTTATAATGTGTTCTTAATCTACAAATGTTTCTCTTTCATGAAGTCTGGAAGATTATCAACCATTTTATCTTTCATTGTCTCTGTTGTATTTTTTGAAGTATTATTTTTCAGAAGCATCAATGTGTTCACATTTCATTCTCATTTCTATAATTCTTTCTATTTTCTATTTTTTCTCTCTTTTTATATTGTAGGTAATTCTTTAGCTATAGCATAAAACTCTTTTTAAATTTATGTCTAATTTACTGTTGAACCTACACACATTTCTGAATTTGCTAGGAAATTTTTTTTTGTATACCTAAAACTACTTTGGTTATTTTTTAAAATCTTTTTTAACAATATTTTGGTTATGAATTTACAAATTTAGCAGTTTGAAACAGACTTATTTACCATTCCTACAATTTGTTCAATTAAATTATCTTCTTTACAGTTCAAATACGTTGTTTGTTGTGTTTGACAAGTCTAACCCATCATTATACGTGTTTTATAGTTTTCTATTGTAAGCTAAGTGACTGTAAGCAAGTCATGATCACTAGGTATCCTTAACCGTGGTAGATGAGCCATTCGTAGCTGTTCATCATTTTCTACTGTCAAACATTCCTGGAGTACTACTATTCTGTATTAAATCTTCACTTTTAAAATTCTTAACTTTTAAGCTTCATTGATAATACAGTCATTGTGAAACCTGTGGCTATGAATTCCACTACCTCCACTATATATGACATTATTTTTTCCAAAATTTATCTACAGAGTTTTCTCCCTTCCCCACAAAAATGAAAAGTATTTATGAGTTCCTGTTGATGGCACAAGAACAGAGACCTAAACTATCATTTAAAGAGGAGAAAAGATTGTAGCTTTTCTGAAGAACACAAATCACTCTATAAAAAAGATACCTGCACACGCATGTTTATTGCAGCATTGTTCACAATAGCAAGAACTTGGAAACAGCCATGCTGCCCATCAAAAGAGGACTAGATTTTAAAAATGTGGTACATATACACGATGGAATACTATGCAGCCATAAAAAAAAAATCATGAATTTTGCAGCAACCTTGATGGAACTAGAGTCTATAATACTGAGTGACCTCTCACAGAAACAAAGATCCAAATATCACATGTTCTCACTCATATAATGGACCTTAAACATCCAATGCAATACTATTCAAAAATGACTGACCGTACTGGGAAACTATGGTGGGGGGAGGGAGATGGGATTAACAGTAGCAAATATCTGTCTGGGAACGGGGAAACACCCCATATCAACAGGGTGCCTGAATGAAACGCAATTGTATACCTAACCCTTAACTGTACCCCACAACTTCATAATAAAAGAAAAAGAAAAAGAAATAAATAAAATAAAATAAAGAGGAGAAAAGAAGAAGGGTATAACTGAGTTCAGTGTTTAAGAGGAGATGCTGAACTGAATTTCTGTAAGTATGGTTTGATTCCCACTCAATTGATCTAGCTAGACTTTGATGATCTGCCTTTTTTCCTCACCAGCACCGGCAAGAATATATAGAGAGGAGTCACAGCTAAAATATTCTGATTCAGATGATTGTTGTTTTGCTTCATAGGCATGTCTGCCATAATACCAAGTGCACTCGAGTTTTGGATCCCCTAGTTCTATGTTTGTGGTTCCTAGAAAATGAAACAAAGCTCATAGACATGGAGTGAGTACGTGATTCATGCATTCGTTTGTCCAGTCAGCAAATATTATGAAAATCATGAGATAAGTTCAAAGAGCAGGTATGGCCCAAGTATTTAAAAGAATAATGTCTATATCCTTTTAAAAACCCTAGCATGTATGTATGCTGAAAGGTTTGTATTATTATTGGGTCCTGGGCATTGGATGAGGATTCAAGCATATGGACTGAACTGCATACAATCCACTAAAGCTATATTCCGTGACACTGTCAGAACGTATGGTGTAACACAACTATTGACTTCCACTATTCGGCAAATTTTCATCTGAAAATTTGTTCACATGCAGCCTGAATGCAGTCATACTCTAGTCCTTTATTCCCAAAGCACAATTCTAAACACATTATACTTACTGAAAAAACAAAATCCCTCTGGAAACTGCAGAGCTTCATGCTTGAACAAGAGTTTACAGTTGGAACAGTTGCTTCCTTTCCACTCTCCTCTCATGACTTTTCTTTCCTCAGGGTACTCCTACTGCCCTCCACAAAGTGGAGTACTTACTTTGTCTTGAACTGCTATCTCTGGTTTGGGCAGGGAATAGTGTGTTTCAGTACTCGGTTCTTCTACCTGGGTCCTGCCCTAAGGTTATTCATACCCAATAATACTGGTTCAGATTTTTTGGCACTTTTTTTTTTTTTTGCTTTAGATTTTTCATACTATCAACCTCTGTGCCTCCCTTTCCCCAAATATTCACAATCTCAAGTGAAATTTGTATTTTGGAAGAAATTGAATATTCACAAATTTATGATGCCACTGTTCCTATTTCAAATGTTAACCAAGCTCATTGCCCCATATTTAGCTGTTCGAGAATATCAAGATTCTCATTAATGTGTCTGACTTGTGTAATTCGCACAAACTGTAATTAAATGTTGTGTGATGAATGAGCTTGGTGCTGAGCTAGGTCTGTTGGCACCAATTGGGTTAGGATTGTATGTATGATTGATTTAATGCTTACAAATGATAGTGTTGAAATGTTACATGGGGTGAGGTTTATTTGAATGGGATACACGTGGTTTGTGCGTGGGTGTTAGTATGACACTTATCTATGTGTGTCCATTGTATGTCCTATGAGTTGTTATGTGATTTGACTGCGCAAAGGCTTAGTGAGAATATTCTCATAAATAATATTCTCTTTAAAACTAGATGAATCAGTGTATTTGGGAAATCTAAGGGAATAATGATAGAAAATGTAGATGTGAAAATCAAAACATATAAGTGAGAGTACATGACTATGTGAAAAATAAAAGTAGATGGGGACAACGCAGAGAAGAGTGGATAAGACTAAGTGCATGCTATATGTATAACATTAGAAAATAAAAGTATGAAAGATTGAGTTCTGAAAGGTACAAAATAGAAATGTGTAAATTTTGAAAAATACATGGAGTAGAATATCCAGAGCATTACCTGTTTGAGTGTCTCCAGAATGAAAGCAATTCAATTGCCTGGCATAGTATAGCTAATAAAAAATTATTTCTATGCAGATTATGGAAAATATGCGGCAATAGGAGTGAACAAACTACACTCACATGCAACACGGATGAATGTCACAAATAGAATGATAGGCAACAACAGCAAGGAATAAAGTATATATCATGCACTATATTTATTTAAAGTTAAAAAAGAGAAAACATGGATCATGCATAATGATTCTAGGGTCATCAGGAAATCAGAGAAGTTATTTCTATTTGTATACTGGGGAAAAACATCTTATAGTAAGTTAGAAAGTAAAAGGAGATGAATGGTGAGAATAGAGAGTTTAGATGGGTCTGTATCAGTATAAGTAGTAGAATATTGGATATGAAAATGTATGGGTATGATGGGATCTTAGAACTGGCATCTCTACAGTGTGCCTCATATTTAGCTCTTGAGGATCTTATCACTTTTTGTGTTTTAATCTGTTTGTGATTTCAGATCTTTCTGACAATAAAATCTGCTCCCTGCTGTCTCATTTTGACTCTGCCTATGCTCCTCTGATAAAAGTCTTATCCCCTTAGTCTCTTTCCCACCATCTTTCACATCTAAGTAAAGCACAGTTTTTCGCTAACGTCCTTCGACTTGTTCCAGTCCTCTTAGATGTTTTCCCTTTAGAATCTGTTGCTAGTACATTTATTAATACAGAGAAGCATTTTGAGTTTTCTTCTGTACTGGAAAGCCTTGTATCAACTTATCCCTGGGTTATGCCTAGATGCTAGCATCCCTTCTACATCCTGTTCAATAGTCCCTCGATACCTGCAGCATTAGGCTTGTTTTCAATTAATGAATCAGGTGGGGAGGCAGGAGCCTCCTTAGCTTTCTTGCCTTGAGTTGGAGACAGCACCTTCTGTCTTGGTTGCAGATGTACTGGCATATATTTGTTTTCTGAGAAATAAAATATGTGGTTCATGCTTGATGTTTCAGTTCTTTCATATATTCTTAAACAATTAAGGACTACTATGTGGCATGTTCAGTGCACTTATGTGACTTCTGTCCTCGTGGATAGCATAATCTGGGTCCTACTACTGAAAACTGTAAATATACAGTAGTATTCATTGGGTCTGTATATATCATGGATGACTGGATTTCCACTATGTGTGATGTTTGTGGACTAGCACAAACGGAACAGAGACGGCTACATATCTCCTTTCTCTCCTTGGGCAGACAACTTTATAATATTTATCAACCTCTCTGTTGTTGGTCTTTTCTGTGTGATTAAGTTTTCTGCAATAGAAAATGAGTGGAAGGGACATGTGCCACTCCCAGGCAGAGTCACAAGATCCAGTGAACTCTCCAGCTCTTTCTTATTCCAGTAACCCAGGGTCTCTCTGAAAACTTCATGTTGATTAGGACAAAGTTTTCATCAGTCCCAGCATATGAATTACATCATAGAGGACACTTTCCTTATTGCCTTGGATATATTTTCCTGAATTGTTACATAAGCAAGTAATAGATTCATTGTGTATTAGTTATTGTGCCTAGTCTACTCCAATGAAATTGGGGTATAATATTTTTATGAGAAAGAAACAATCAGACCAAGTATATCAAAAGTGGGCAATTAAGTTAGAAGTAAATAATTATCTTCCTGGCTGGGCTTTTTGTGTGTATATGTGAATAGGTGTTTTTCTTTTTTTGTCTTGGCTCACAGTTTATACTTGATAATATCTGGAATATGCACTAATTTTAGTGAAGGTGAAAGGAATACAGCTTCACTCTCCAGGCTGTCTTCAAGAAGCCCCAAAGATTGTTGGTAAAGTGACATTTTCCTTAAGAATATGAACCACTATTTAAATAGTTAGAGTTGGTTCCAATCTGTCCCCTCTTACCACTGAGGAGTGGTCCTCCCTCATAGAATTTACATTTTTACTGTTAACCTGCATGGTGATAACTGTCTAATTTCCATCTTTCCAGGTGGAGACTAAACCTCTTCCCTCACTTCAACCATCCTACCTACATGTTGTCTTGTGAGAGTATGTGTGTATTTGCATGTGTGCCATACCTTTTTTCATTTATGTATGAACCACACATTTACATTTTCAGTGTCTGAAACAAAACAGTTAGGTTTTACTCCTGAGTAAATTAGTTATTTTTTACTTCTTATTCTCATCCCTGCATAACCAGTTTTTCAGTGCTGAAACTTTCCCCCCCAATGTTTCCTTCACCTCTATGATCTAATAAAAGAAAAAGTGTCATTAGAAACTATATTAAAATTATATCAGTGTCCTAAAAAATACCACTGTCCTAAAAAATATATGAAATAAAGGGAAATTCATTTAAAAAATAAGCTGGGCTCGGTGGCTCAGCCTGTAATCCCGCGCCTTTGGGAGGCTGAGGTGAGTGGATTGCCTGAGCCCGCGACCTGCTTAGGCAGCGAGACCTCATCTCTACAATAAATCAAAAACGCAGCAAGGCGTGGTAGCGCATGCCTGTAATTCTGGCTACTAGGAAGGCTGAGGCGGAAGGATTGCCGGAGCCCAGCAGGTCGAGGCTGCGGTGGCCAGGAGCGGCCACTGCACTCCAGTCTGGGCGACAGAGTGAGACTCCAACTCAAAAAAAAAAAAAAAAGTTTAGACTAACCAGAGTGAGCCTCTGTAGCTGGCACAGGTTAAGTGGCAAAGACAAGGACACGGGTCATCTAAACTTTGTCTTAGCTTTCAGATGACCGGGCCTCAGAAAGACTGGTATACTCATTTAAATTTCTTTCTCCCTTCCTTCCTCCCTCCTTAGTCACTTCCTTTCTTGCTACTATTTCTTTCTCCCTTCACCACAACTAGGAATCTCCTCTTCCTCCTTTTTTAAGAGGAAGTTCCTAGTCAGCCTGTGTTCTGTGAATATACTGACACATATCTCTTTTCTTTTTTTTAAGGGGGCAATACTTGCGTTCCAGATGTTTTGTTTTTTGTTTCCGCTTCATGGTTGCATTCTTTAGAGAGTACTCAACCAGGACTTCTCTTGGTGAAACTCAGCTCTCAGAGAGTAAGTTGATAATACAAACAATATGAAATTTGCACAATCAACAACAAGTTGCTCAAGAGAGTATCTCTACCAAATCACTGTCCTAACTAGTGCTAGACACATCAGCAGGGCAGCTATAATTCAAGATGTCAGTAAGAATTCAGCAGTGTTCTATGACCTATTGATGACATCAGTGAATGCTGGTGTCAGTCAGTATTTACAGGACTGCAGCATTGTCAGAACCCATTACCTAAGTTTATTTCTTTTAATCAGAGGAGGCTTTATCTTTAACTTGCATTTTTATATTTTACACTTCATACCAAAACTAGAAGTTAGATGCCTTTGATTCAATAAAGGAAATTATTTTCTATATCTAGGGATACTGCAGTACTAAATCTCCCTAGTAATAAGGGTAAAGCACTATCTGACAGGATTAGGCTAGAATCATACTTACATAATAAAAAAATAGTAAAGACTATATCATATTAGTAGTACTATTTAACTTTTGGATGAACATAACTTTTTATAAGTTAAAACATAGGTATAGAGTTGAGAAAATTCGTAACTCCCTACAAATATAACATTTTTTGAATTTCCCCTGTTACTGAGAACAGTCTAATACATTTTGGCAATGAGACATGTCTCTTTGGCCACTCTTTTTTATCACTTTCATTCCTTGGGGAGTAGAGGTAACCCTTGGCTTCACAACCCCTGGCTTTTGTCAGAAATTCTTTTCTTGCAAATCCTGAAGGTATCACTCTCTAGACTACTGACCCAGGCCTAGGTCTGTGTCTTTTAGTTATAGCTGGGCCCTCTACAGGGTTTAAACTCTGATACACCTTCATTTGACCTACCACAGAAAACACCTCCGCTTAGGGTCAATATGTGCCTGTTTTTCTTTTTTGTCCCAGCCTCAGTATTCAGCATTAGAACCAGGCCAAGACCCAACCTCCTTCAGTCTTCTTTACCACCAAGGCTCTGCCTCTGTGTGCTCCCCTTATACTCCTTGGCCATAGAACGACAGGTATATTGATCCAGTTTCATCCTTGTTAACTATCAGGAAAAGAAAAATTAAAATGAAAAAAATAGGTATCTTGCGTGGTTCAAATTCATAAGAATTAGAGAGTCAAACCATAACAAAGGATTATAAAGATTTGAGTGAAATAAGGAATCTTCATAAACTAAAATAAAGTATTAACTTATGTAGCTATATTGGAGAACAATTAGGAAAGATTCTATAGAATGAAATAAGCATATAACCTAAGACTTTATAATGTCACTCCCAAAGAGAAATTTACAAGTATGATATTCATAATATTACTTATAATATTCAGAAATTGGAACTTGTGGTTTTTAACTCATGAAGAATGAATAAACAAATTATAAAGGGTGTATAGAATATAATTCATTCCCAAGGACACAGTTAAAATATATGCCACTGGGGTGTGGAGCATCTAAAAGAGACTAGCAGTAAGAGAAAAAAGGAAAATAGAACTCAATGAAATAATCACAAGTGGGTCTTGAACAGGCTAGTAATTGGGGGCATTGGTAACTCAATAATCTATTATTTTTAAACATTACAACAAGAAAAAAGAATAACATCCCCTGAAAGTAAAAATGGCTAAGATTAGTTCTAGGCTAATGGAAAGAATTCTTCTTGCTGCATTCATTTTCTCTTGCTGCTATGGCAAGGTGTCAACAGTTTCAAAATATACGTTTATTATAGTTCTGGAGAGCAGAATTGTAATAGGAGTACCCAATCAAGTTACCAGCAGGGTTGGTTCTATCTGGTGACTCTAGGAGAGATTCTCTCTTTCCTTTACCAGGTTGGTGAGTCTTCCTGCAATTCTTGGTTTTCATTCACCTTGTTCATCTTCAAAATGCATCACTCCAACATCTGCTTCCATTGTCACATCTCCACTCTCACAGGTACTCTCTTAGTTTCTCTACTAAAAGCCCCCTTGATTACATTTGCCCCACTCAAATAATCCAAAATAATCTTCCCATTTAAAAAATCATGACTTAATCCCATCTGCAAAGAGTCTTTTTCTAAGCAAGGTAACATATTCAACGGTTCCAGGGATTTGGAGGTTGGCATTACATTTTTGTTTTTTGTGTTTTTCTTGTTTTAACTGGGTTAGTGGAGAGTTCATTTTTCTGCCTACCACACTGAAATAAGAACAGATGATATTAGAAATAATTCATCTGTATTAAAATATAGTAGACTGAGAAGAGAAATCCCAAATTTAGCAGAAGCAATTGGTAAAATTGGCACACATCTATGCAAGCATTTTGAATAAAACAATGCAAAATAATATAAAACATAAACTGCAGTTTGAAATTAAACATAACCAAAGGAACAGATGACAATTACACAAGAATTCTTTTTGTCATAGAACTTTAGTAACTAGATTCAATAAACAGCACCAATACAAGTCCATGCAAAGAAATAAAAATGGAGAATTTAGAGGTGAGGGGAAAAAAATACAGATTCTAAACAAGGTCATAACAGAATAAATAAATTAGAACTATAAAGAAATACAACAATGTTTAAAATTTAATAACTGGTATATATATTTAAGATAAGGTACATGTGAAAGGAGGGACAAAGATATGATTAAATAGAAAGTAATAGATTTAAAAAAAGAAAGGCTGCAGGGCACAATAGCTCACACCTATGAACCCAGCACTTTGAGAAGTTGAGGTAAGAGGATTGCTTTAGGCCAAGAGTACAAGACCTCATGTCTACAAAAAATAAAATTAAATTAAAAACTAGCCACACTAATGTGGTGCCACACTTACATAATCTCAGCTACTCAGGAGGCTGATGATAAAGTTTGCTTCAGCCCAGGATTTGGAGGCAGCAGTGAGCTATGATCCTACCACCACAGTCTGCCTGAGTGACAGAGCGATACTCTGTCTCTTAACAAAAAAGAAAAGAAAAAGAAAGTCCAACTGATGCAAAATAACAATAATGAGTGTTTCTAAAATAAAGAGGTTAACAAACTAGACATTATTCAAGGTATACTACAATAAAATATCCATAGAATGAGATCCAAAACCACAAGTGAAAGGGGTACACTGGTTTTTAGAAAAAAATGATAAAGAGCAACTTATTGAAACCTCAGTTACATTCTGGAGTTTAGATGATAAATAAATTATTAAGCCACTCTAGGAAAATAAGCCATTAACTTTTGAGAGCTGAACATGAAGATGGCCTTACATGTCTATAAAACAATATCTATTGCTTGAAAACAATAGAGTAATATTTGTAGGCTGACAGAAAAAAATGTAATTCCAGAATATTATTTGCAGTCAAGTTTTTATTCAAGTGTAAAAGTAACTACAGACATTGTCAACTGTGTGTCAAAAATTATTCAAGGGATACATGTGTTATGAGAGCTCTTTAAAAAGTCACTTGACTCTAATACAGTCAACTAAAAATTGGATGGAAATGTCATGGAATAAAGATGAGTGCAACTATCAATGCCAGAAGACAGTAGAAAGCTGACAGCAGACATCTGGGAGTGGAGGAAGAAGTGGGATTGGGTGGGTACTGATTGATCTAATTATATCACACCATTTCCTATGAACAAAGTTCAGGCTTCAGGACCATCAAGCACTGGTCCAGGTCTACTGCTCCACCCTCTTCTGTCATCCTAGTCTGTCTTACCATGTGCATCAGCAGTATCTAAATCCGGATGATACCTCTGAATGATATGTCTCATCTCTGTGCTTTTGCTCAATCTGTTCTTGTCCTAAAAACTCACATAACAACCTAGGCTTAATTGTTATAGTATTTAGTACAGCATATGGTTGCTCGGCTTTTAAAGGTTTTCAAGTTATGAGTTTTGATGTATACACATTTGTATACCCAGTCTAGCATGGTACTGGGGGCCCAGTATCTTCTTTCAAGCAAAAAAAGGTCATACATAGACGATCATAAAATTTTAAGAGCAAACAATTTTGAATAATACAACCTCCATAAGCCTTACTTGAAAATGTATACAAAAAAATTCAACCAACAAAGAGATGATTTTTTTAAATCCCTTTTATGCTATGAATATGGTAAAAGAAATGGTATGAGCACTGGACCTACTTAAATGCAAGAGTAAGATTAAACAATAATAAAGATTACAATTAACAAAAGATAATGCAAATTTTAAAAACTTTACAAGGTAGAAATAACTGCAAAATTCAGGAGATGGAAATAGAGAAGCTGGGTAAAAATATGTTACTCTGTCTCTTTAATGTTAGAATTTAATTGAAGCTACTTAAAAGAAAAGCTTAAAGTTATACCCAACTTGGTATTTCACATTTTTTATTTCTAATCACAAAGAGTATTTTAAGTATTAATAAGCTTGTGATAATTAAACATTTAAAGTTTTACAACACTTTGAGTCATTCCAGTACTTTTTCCAATAAATCCAAGTATTACTAAATTTATTGTTTTAATGAATTATGGTAAGCTTTAATTTCTGAAAAATAACTTCTCTTTCTCTTACCATCTATCCATTAATCTAAACATACATACATACATTTTAACAGCTTTATCAAGTATAATCCACAGGCATAAAAATTGTACATGTTTAATATATGCAACCAAAAATGATCACTAAAAGCACAGCGATACATTCAATAACATCATTGCCTTAATCAGAGAAAAATATTCTTTTTGCAGAAGAGAAACACACGCTTCTCACAAAGCATTTCCAGAACTTTTCTTTTTTTAACATATATTTTCTAATATTTAATTATAAATCAGACCATGACACAAATTCGCCTAAGTGTACAGCTAGAGTTATAAGTAAGATTAAACTAAATCAATGATAAATTACCTCCAACTGCATCTTTAGTAGGAAAATTGTCCCTAAGAAATAAGATGTCTATCAAAACGTAAACCTCTAAGAGCAGGGTCTATGACCTATCTATCGCTAGGATAAGCAAGTCATAGACTTCTGACATTATGAACAAAGGTAACTGAACAGAGATGAATGAATTCAGGCAGGGCAAAGTGGTTGACCTTTTTCTCTGACTTGAAAGAGTTAACTTGGGGGCTGCGGACCTGAGAGAAAGAGCTGAGAGCCGGGGCCCTCCTGAGCACCGGTATGAGTTTTCCCTTGATCCAGGGCCAACAGATCTGAGCGCGGCGCCTCCCGAGGGCCGGGCTCTTGGGCCCCGAGAGCAGACCCCATGTAGGTCGGAGAGAAACCAGGCAGGAGCCAGCGGAGCCCTTCGGTCATGGGAGAGAACTGCAATTTTTAGCCAGGTTATCTGCTTCCCGCCACACCCTGCTTCCCGCCACACCTCGCCTTACTTGTATAATTCGGGCGCCGTTTGTAGAAAAATGGCACTTGTCTGTACTTTTGTGCACCAGAATACAAAGTTCCACCATCACCGTGTAATAACGACACAGTTCAGGAGAAGGAGTCACAACTGGTTGTGCAGAGGTGTCTCCTGCTCCCCTCAAAGCGCCGTGCAAAACCTCAGACTTGCATGTTAACTGTCAGCCCCTAGGTCGGTTTGGCTGTATCTACAACAGCTGGTTATGTGTTTGGTCAACACACCCAGCTCAGTTTAAAAGAGTGGTTCTCAGTTGGTCGCCATGACTCACGCCTGTAATCCCAGCACTTTGAGGGGGGGAGGCGAGAGGGTTGCCGGAGCACTCGGGTTCAAGAATAGCCTGGGTAACTTGGTGAGACCTAGTCTCTCTACAATCAATCAAAAAATTAGCTGGGTGTGGTGGCGCGTGCCTGTGGTTCCACTACTTGGAAGGATGAGGCAGAAGGATCACCTGAGCCCAGCAGGTTGAGGCTGTGGTGACCTTGAGCGTGCTACTGCATTCCAGGCAGGGCGACGGAGTGAGAGTCTTGACTCAAAAAAAAAAAAGAAAAGAATGGTTCTCAAACTCTGGCATGCATCATAATCACCTCAAGGACAGGTTAAAACACAGACTGAGCTCGTGGCTCACTGTAATCCCCCCTGGGAGGCTGAGGTAGCGGATTGCCTAGCCCGCGGTTCGAGACTGGCAGACCTCATCTCTAAATCAAAAAAACCAGCCGGCAGGGTAGCGCATGCCTGTAATTCCGGTACTCGGAAGGCTGAGGCAAAAGGATCGCCGAGTCCAGCAGTTGAGCTGCGTGGCCGGAAGCGCCACTCACTCCAGTCTGGGCGACAGAGTGAGACTCCACTCAAAAAAAAAAAACAAAAAAAAAAACAGACTGCTGGGTCCCAACCAAGGGTTCTGATTTAGCGAGTCAATGTTGAGGTCAAGGATTTGTGTTTCTAAATTCCCAGGCTGTGCTGAGAATATTGGTTTGGGACTTTGAGGACTGCCATTTGAAAATACAATTAAGAGATAAATCAAAATGGACATGGTTCAAATTTCACAGTTTTAAAAGATTAATGTAGGCGGGCTCGATGGCTCAGCCTGTAATCCTGCGCCTTTGGAAGCCTGAGGTGAGTGGATTACCTGAGCCCGCGGGTTCGAGACCCTCCCGGGCAACTTGGCGAGATCTCATCTCTACAATAATTCAAAAATCAGCCAGGCGTGGTAGCACGCGCCTGTAATTCCGGCTATTCGGAAGGCTGAGGCGGAAGGATCGCCGGAGCCCAGTGGGTCATGGCTGCGGTGGCTGGGAGCGGCCACTGCACTTCAGTCTGGGCGACAGAGTGAAACTCCAACTCAAAAAAAAAAAAAAAAAGATTAATGTAAAAAGCCTCCACAAGGCTTTCAGATTATGAGTAGCATCAAGGAAAATCTGTTTCCATGCCCTGCTGGCTGAGTTCACATTGTGCCCTCTCTACCCCAAGTAAGGAGAATTGGAAGGAGCCTCTGAAGTGGCTGCAGCTGCTGCATCACACAAGGTTCTGAAAGGGTGAGATGTGGGTTCTTTCACAAAGCCCTTATTGCAAACTGAGGACATCACTTGTGCTTGAAGTGCTAAGCAAAGTGTTATCAAAGAAGCAAAAAAGCCATGACCTCTGTCCCTACCCTCACCAAACTTTTCATTTCAACAAATATTTGGATAGTCAAACATGAGCCAATCACTGTGGTAGAAGCTAAGGATACAGTGGTAAGCAAGGCAGTCACATGGAAGAAACATTAAACAATCGCAGAAACAATCTGTGTGGGGGTTGTGACAAGTGCTGTGAAGTATATAATTCCATGATGGCAGATAACTTTGAGATATCTGCTGATGCAGGGATGACCAGGGACAGCTTCCTGGAGGAAGGGGCTAAATGATTCTACAATCTGACTGTTCTGGTTGTTTCAAAAATATCAGCATGACATAGGTAAACAAAACATAGGCACAGTTCATCCTCTGGAAGCGTCTACAAGAACTTTTGGCTGCTGCTTTTTTCTCCTTGTCCATCATCTGTTCTGTTATGAGCATGATATTAGAAAAGACGATAGAAGTTATTTCCATCACAGGCCAGACCAAACCTTTATATTTGCCCTAAAAATAATATAATTACTGTTTGCAGTATTCTTCACACCAGGAGAGTAAGTAACTTATCTATCTCCTTCTGTGCCTGCTTCTCTTCTTTGAGTTTAAGAAAGCAGTGTCCAGCCAGGCTCGGTGGCTCAGCCTGTAATCCCAGCACTTTGGGAGGCCAAGGCGAGTGGATTGCCTGAACCCACGAGTTCGAGACCCACCCAGGCAACTTGGCAAGATCTCCTCTCTACAATGAATCAAAAATTAGCCAGACGTGGTAGCGTGTGCCTGTAGTTCCGGCTACTTGGAAGGCTGAGGCGGAAGGATCACCAGAGCCCAGCAGATCGAGGCTGTGGTGGCCGGGAGTGTGCCACTGCACTCCAGTCTGCGCAACAGAGTGAAACTCCAACTAAAAAAAAAGAGAAAAAAAAAAAAGAAAGCAGTGTCCAGAGTACTTTAACCTAAAACATGCAAGAGGTTTCCTAAAACTGTACAAATGGCACAAATATACAGGAAGGCACCCCTCAAAAAATCCCAGAATTATATTTTGGAGGGTGGGCTCCTTGGAATTGTTCCTCCATATCAAACAATCAACCAAAGTTTTTACGTGGAAGTTTTGAGAAGATTGAATCAAGATTTGCAGAAGAAACTTCCCGAGTTGTGGCAGAGAGGTGACTGGTTCTTCTACTGTGACAATATACCTCATACTGTGCTAACTGTTCAGCACATTTTTGATCAAAAACAACATGACCCCTATGACCCACCCTCCCTATTCATCTGATCCCGCCCTTAGCAGCTATTTTTTGTTTTACTGGAATAAAAAAGTCCTCAAAAGACAATGTTTTGCTGATGTGAAAGAAGTGAAACAAAAAATGGCAGAAGCACTAAAAGGCATCAAATTGACGCGTTCAAAAACTGTTTAGGCCGGGCACAGTGGCTCAGCCTGTAATCCCGCGCCTTTGGGAGGCTGAAGTGAGTGGATTGCCTGAGCCCACGGGTTCGAGACCCGCCTGGGCAGCGAGATCTCATCTCTACAATATATATAAAAAAAAAATTAGCCGGGCGTGGTAGCATATGCCTGTAATTCCGGCTACTCGGAAGGCTGAGGTGGAAGGATCACTGGAGCCCAGCAGGTCGAGGCTGCGGTGGGCGGGAGCGGCCACTGCACTCCAGTCTGGGCGAAAGAATGAGACTCCAACTCAAAACAAAACAAAACAAAACAAAACAAACTGTTTTGATACCAGTGCATGCGTGTTTATTGCAGCACTATTCACACTAACCAAAACATGGAACCAATCATGCTGCCCTAGAAAATAGACTGGATTAAAAAATGTGGTAATATGCACAATGGAATATTACACAGCCAAAAAAGGACAAAATTATGAACTTTGCAACAACTTGGATGGATTTAGAGGCTATAATACTCAGTGCTCTATCACAGAATCAAAGAAATGAGTACCATACCACATGTTCTCACTCATAAACAGACCCTGAACAATTATCATAATACTATAAGGGATTGGCAATAGCAGGACACCGCCAGGAGAGGGAGGGGGATGGGCATACTTCATCAATAAGGGTACCTGATCTCAAACCAGGCAAACTGGGAACCAAAGTCAGGTAAAAACTTTACTTGTAAAATGACCATGTGTATACATAACCCAGAATTGTACCCCACATCTTTAAAATAAATTTTTTAAAAATAAAAATAATAAATAAATAGTTAACTTATGTAACAGGATGAAACAATGCATCTATCCCATAATATATTTAGGTAGATTCTTATAGCCTAAAAACACATTTATATGCATCATTTCATTTCTTCTCACAGTAGAATAAATATTAAAGAGAAACATTAAGGAAAGCCTCAGAGAGTTAAGCAATCTTCTTGGTCATATTACTAGCAAATGTTAAAAGAGTTTCTTGGCCGGGCACTGTGGCTCACGCCTATAATCCCAGCACTTTGGGAAGCCGAGGTGAGAGGATTGCTTGAGCCCATTGATTCGAGACCAGCCTGGGCAACTTGGTGAGTCCTCATCTCTACAATAAATCAAAAACTTAGTGGGTGGTGTGGTGCGTGCTTGTAGCTCCAGCTACAGGAAAGCAAAGGCGGAAGGATTGCCTGAGCCCGGCAGGTTGAGGCTGCGGTGGACGTGAGTATACCAATGCCCTCCAGCCTGGGCAACAAAGTGAGACTCCAACTCAAAAAAAAAAAAAAAGAAAAAAGAAAAGAGTCTGTTTAGCAAATTATCATGAACTGAAGCTGATTTAGTCTTGATTTGACCTAGGAGAAACTGTAGTCTCTTTTGAATGCTCCTCTCAACATAGTGTGTAAGATTACTAGAGGCCTTACTTGTCAGGTTACTTGTGTCAGTGGAAATTCTGACTTAATGAACCAGTTTTAGGAGTTTTAATAATACTTACCTTTTAAACTCTCTGAAACAGCTAATTTTGTAGAGGTTAAAGACACTGACTAGAATAGTGCTTGCTTGGTGCCACTCTCAAGAAGAGGTTTGAATAATAGACTTCATACCCTACTGTAACATCCAATCTGTACCAATTCTCTCTTTTGAAGTAAAGATCTCCAAAGATAAGTGTGAAACTTAGTACAAGAAAGAAAAACAAAGAGTTAAAAGAAAACTATGATTTACTCTTCTACCTTTTTGTTGTCTAATTGCCCTTTGTCTAATTGCCTTCGGTAACTGGTGGAGGGTGGAATAGAGGTCAGAGGAATGGGAACACAAGAGAAAAGTGAGAGATAATTAATATCCTAAACTCTTCCTCCAGTCTACTCTTTGTAATACCACCATAACACTAGATTGAATGTGTAACTTGCTGAACATTTACCAAAATACTGTAAGAAAGGAATTGGCGGTCGCTGGAAACTGCTGGTGGGAGGGACCACAAAACCTCAATAAGGGTACCTGATCTCAAACTAGGCGAAATGGGGAACAAAGGGAGGCTCAAGCTTTACCTGTACGATGATCACTCGCATGCCTAATCCTGAATTGTACCCTACATCTTTAAAATAAATTTTTTTTAAAAGAAGAAAGAAAAGAAACAAGTGAGATTAGTACCTTTAATGATGTGGTTTGAGTCAGATTTCTAAATGTAAGGCAAAGTGGTTTAAAAACATGGACTTGAGAAAAAAAATCTGTTATTAGTACCTCTTCAATTCTGGGCAAACAAGCTGAAATTTCTATGTCCCAGATTCTTTATCTTAAAGTGGTGGCAATCCTATGAACTTTAGGATTAAATGATAAAAAGCTTAATATACTTCCTGAATGATTACTAACATTCAATAAATATGGCTCAAAGATTGACTGTATGTTGAGTGCTTTCACAGAAATTGTGGGTATAAAAATTACAATTCTAATTTAAAATAAATTGTCAGGATTTAGAACTCATAATTTGTTAAAACCAAACTGAAGACATTTGAAATCATCAATTTACGTTAAGCATTTATTCAGTTTAAATATTTTTATATCCTACTTAATTTCATTGATGGAAGTCATTTTAGTCCATTTTCTTTCTTTGTTCTCTTTCATTAGCCCCGAATGGCAATTTTCATTTGCCTTTGACAATCTTACAAAAGAATTGCTTTTCTAACAATTTTTTTTTTAAATTAGCATTGTGATGCTTTGATGAACATGCTTCTATTTTCTTCATTTAAATGCACTTTAAACAGGATACTCTATCAGACAAGATGTAAAAAGTTATATCTATTTTCTGGCAATGGCTGTTTTTACTACCTGTGGTGATAAAAACATATCTTCTTATGGTGATAAAAGGATATTTAACACTTCATGGTGTCAAATTACCTGTAGTTGTTTCTTTATGGGAGTTTGCATAGTAGGAAAAAGTAATGTTCTACAAGTTTTTTAGAAACTAAATCACCACAGGAGAAAGTAGTTACCAATCAACAGATAGTTTGCAAACAAAAATCTTTAATAGAGGCATCAGTGAAAACAGCTTAGTGCCAAGATTTGAGATTTCTTGGGAATCTATTTTATTTTAGTTTATTTTTTTTCTATCAAAATAAAATAATAATAATTTTATAGCTTATTATCTGTGTACTTACAAGAAAGTTATCTTAGTTTTGCTAACCAAAATAACTTTAAACAAAGGTGCCCGCTCTATCTCAAATAGCTACAATTTCTTCAAATTTTTCCATTTTTATTTTAAGTATTTTCTTTTCTTTTTTTTTTTGAGTTGGAGTCTCACTCTGTTGCCCAGACTGGAATGCAGTGGCCGCTCCTGGCCACCGCAGCCTCGACTTGCTGGACTCCGGTGATCCTTCCGCCTCAGCCTTCCAAGTAGCCAGAATTACAGGCATTCGCAACCACACCCGGCTGATTTTTTGATTTATTGTAGAGATGAGGTCTCACTGCCCAGGCAGGTCTCGAACCCACGGGCTTAGGCAATCCACTCACCTAAGCCTCCCAAAGGCGCGGGATTACAGGCTGAGCCACCGAGCCCGGCTATTTTAAGTATTTTCAAGACAAAACACCAACCATGAGCTATACCAGTAACTATACATTATGGTCAGCACAAATGAGAAAATCTGAGACAGCTATAATTCTAAAATATAGAGGGAACAGTTTGGAGCATATAATTGAAAATCAGTGTAAGTATTTTAACTTGTGGAAGGCTTATATAAACGTAACTTGAATATACTTGAAAAAGAAAAGACAGGAATACATGTTAATGTATATCTATAACCCCTCCAAAGAGTCTTATTCAAACACATTTTTAGATAATATGCTAGTAAAACAATAATAAATTCTAGATGAAAAGTTCACAAAAGAAGCATTAACCAATCATAAAATGCAATGTTTCCCTCTGAAACAATGATTTTGAATTGCTGGCCTTTTGACCTCCTGCTTAATTCCCCTGAAGGATAAAGAGACAGTTGCAATTACTGGTTTGTATTTTCTTCCTTTTATTTTTTTTTTTTTTAGAAAGCTGGATTTATTGAGAGTACAGAGAAGCTCCAACAGTGGGAGGGGACCTGAAGGGGTTACCCCTGTTTTGTATTTTCAAGTCCTCTTTGTCTGCTCTTATTAAACAGATTTTTGATCTAGGTTCATTTTTCTGACAAGCTGGAGTTTTGGTTTTGAGAGTTTATTCTCTTTCATTTATTCTAGAGCTTTTAGATCTATATAAAGAAGTGAAAAACACTGATTAAAACTTCCTGGCTTTCGTACTTTGTTTTTTTCATTTTTTATATACTGTTGGGATTTAAGTATATTTTCATTAGGTAATATTTTTGAGAGTTTTGTTATTGTTCCTTAGCTAAAGAGTGTCAACTACTTTCCTTTTTTCAGGTCAATCTCATTTTCCTAAGGAAGAGGTCATCACCACCATCACTATCTGCAGACATGGAAGACTATAAAATCTTTCTTATGTGCCATCATCAAAATGATCCTTTTCTTCATGTAATTTTTCCCTGTCACTGTTACTACCAAGAATGCTATTGAGGCTTTTCTTTTTTTTTTTTCCCCAGTTGACATAATGTTTTTATTTTGAGGCCAGCAGGTGTTTTCTGGGGCTCAGGGGGAACTGCAGAATCCTTTTCTGAAATGCTGATGGAGAATTAGGAATGTCCGTTGCTTTGGGTTCGTGTTTCATCTCAATCATTTTTTAAAAATTATTTGTCGATTTCTTTGCCAATATTTTTTCTGCTTTTGCTTTTTATTCACCTCCATGCAGATGATCCTCAAATTTATACCTCCTGAACTCTCATAGCTCTAGTTCCTCTTTAAATTTCAATTTAGGTGAGCAAGCACCACCGCAGAGGTCAGTATGCAAAACAAAACAAAATATATAAACAGTCAAAAGAAATATGCCAGTCTGGGCATTAGTAAGAATATATTTCATTTAGGGGACTATTGCAAAAGGAAGAACACACTGGCCAGAAGATATGCAACTGTCTTAAATATCAGTCAGATTTTTTTACAAGAAGAAGTAAGCAAGACTATAAGGAGCTGGTGTTGGGGCGTAGGATAAATAGGCAGTAGATCAGAAAGCAGTTTAGGATATATATTTTTTTTTCTTTATAGTCCTGGTTCTCCTGAAGGTTTTTTTTTTTTTTGTTTTTTTTTTTTTTGAGTTGGGAGTCCCACTCCAGTCCCAGACTGGAGTGCAGTGGCCGCTCCCAGTCACTGCAACCTCGAACTGCTGGGCTCCGGTGATCCTTCCGCCTCAGCCTTCCAAGTAACTGGAATTACAGGCACACACTACCACGCCCGGCTAATTTTTTGATTTATTGCAGAGATGAGGTCTCGCCAAGTTGCCCAGGCGGGTCTCGAACCCGCGGGCTCAGGCAATCCACTCACCTCAGTTTCCCAAAGCACGGGATTACAGGCTGAGCCTCCGAGCCTGGCTGTTTTGCTTTTTTTTTAAAGGAAAAACTGTTTCATATTCCAGTGTGCACCCCTGATAGAAAATTATGTAGTGCTGACTTTCCTCTCAGCTATCTCTATCACATATTGTTAAATTTTTGTGGTCTTCTAATTTGATGTGTCTGAAAATGGCATGTCAAAGTTGCTTGAATTTGCACATTTTCTGGAAAAATGTTAAGCATATTTTTAAATATATAAGCGTTCTTTGATTTATTTTCCTTGCTCTTTTTTGTTGTTGCTGTTGAATTTTGGACATTGTTCTCTTTTAAATTCCTAGGAGCTCCAACATTAAAAGGAGCAGTCCTTTTTCTTTAATATAAGTTCTGACTATTTTTTCTTGGTTTGTCATTTGCATTTTGAAATTGCCTATATCTTTTCTTCTCTTTACACTATCCAGATGTTTTTGTATATATGTGCTCAAATTTGTCATATTTTCTTTTATGGTGTCTAAATTGTTGTAAGAATCAATTTCTCCACTCTAAGGTTCCATAGACATTTATTCACATTTTTCCCAGTACTTTTATATATCGACATTTTACATATAAACCTTAAGTGTTATTGGATAAAATGAATTGCTTTACTCAATTATCCCAACACAATCTTTCAAAGAGTTTACCATAATCCTACTGGAGTGCTACTTTTATACTAAATCTGCATGTTTATTTCAGAATTCTCCACTTTGTCTATTTGTGTCTTTCTATGTGAGCCCAAATCACCAAGTTTTGCTCATTCAAGCTTGTCTTAATATTTGGAGGAAATGGTGTTCCTTCATAGCTCTTAATTTGGGGGGCTTTGGATGTTAGTATTGTTTGATTGATTTTATATGTGTACTTTAAAATCAGCTTGAATAATACCTAAGAAAAAAAATGAAAAAAATTCTGCTGGCACATTTGTCAGGATTTCATTTAATATATAAATTGACTTGTAGATAATTTACATCCTTTATGTTAAACCCTCATCTTAAAAACATTGAAAGAACTTTCAGTTTTCAATTTTTCTCCTTTTGGTTCTTCCAAAAGTATTTTCATTTTCCTTATATAGGTTTTAAACATTTATTTATAAGTTTATGCTTAGGTCATTTATTTTATTTTGCTTTTTTTTTTTGGTTGGGGTCTCACTCTGTCACTTAGGCTGAAGTGCAGTGGCATGCTCATGGCTACTGTAGCCCTGACCTGCTGTGCTCAGGCAAACTTTCTGCTTCAGCTTTCCAAGTAGCTGGAAACTACAGGTGTGCACACCATGTCCAGCTAACTTTTTGATTTTTTAAAGAAAGAAGGTTTCACCAAATTATCCAGGCTAGTCTTGAACCCCTGGGCTCAGGCAAACCTCTCACGTCTGCCTCCTAAAATTCTGGGATTACAGGTGTGAGCCACCTTACCTGACCTCTTTGCTATTTTAAATAAGGCCTTCACTTTTAATATATTGCCTAGCTAGATGTTTTTATACATGAAGATTGTTAATATGTAAGTTAATTTTATTGTTAGCTTAATCCACAAAATGTATTCCCTTAATATATTTATCTTTTCTAATAACACTAACTAATGCCACAAATAAAATATTAAGTAGTAGTGGTGACTGAAAATTTTTGTCTGTCCTCTATTTATAGAGAATACTCCTAGTTCTTCTCCATTAATTTATTGGCTTTTAAGTCAAGATATACATTCTATTAGGTAAAAGAAATATTTATCAGAATTAACTCCATATAATCATTTTTAAATCTATAATTAATATTAAATTTTGTGAAATACTTCTTCAGTATCTATGGAGGTAATCATATGGGGTTTACCTTTAGATATAGTATAGTGAGTTGTACTACCGTATTTCTTACTATCATATAATACTTGTGTTCCTGGAATTAATCCAGCCTAGTTTTGGTGTATAGTCTCTGAGAGTGTTTCTTGACCATCTTCCTTAGTTCACAAATTTGTTTTTCAACTTCATTAATTCTACAATTCATTTGTTATATTTTTTTCCTACTCTATTGTTTTTTATGCCCAATATTTACAGACAGTACTTTTAATATCTTATATGTCTTGTGTTAACAATATCATCCACTATTTTTCCTCTGTCTTGTCCAATAAATCTGCTTTTACTGCCAAATATTTTTTCTTATTTATTTTTTATTGGCTTTCTCTTATAGTGATTGCTGCACTAAAATACCTATTTATTTTTCTCTCCACGCTAACTTTTTTTCTGGGGCATCGCTTCACAATATGAATCTTTGTAGAAAAACCTATATTCAAGTCCTAGTTTACAACATTTGGAGAATGAATATGGAGTGGTTTCTCAAAGCAGAGTCCTGGCACTTCATTTTTTATGGGGTAATTATCATTTCTTGTGGTACTCTGTTGTTGTTCACTCCCTTTCTCAGATGAGATGCCCTAGAAAAATTCTAATTTGACTGCATATATGGTGTTTTTTCTGCTTTTGGGGAGCAAATATTGTGGCACCAATCTACAAAGTCAATGGTAGGAGACCAGGGTATACCTAAAAACATCTTATCCACACATAACAATATTTTGCTCTTTTACACTCCTGGACGCTGTTCTGTTGAACACACTATTACCCAGTCATCTTGTATTTTTCAACCTTGGTCTTTTCCTAGTTTTTATAATAGTTTAGCAAACACATAAGCCTCCTTAGGCCTTCTGTACTGTGTGCATGATGGATATTGTGCTAGGCAAAAAATGTCGATCCATATTAGTTTACCACAGTTTGAGGAAACAGAAGTTTCAATGTCATTTGGTATTAAAAATCTCTTTCTTTAGTCATTAGACTGATTCAAAGTATTTAAAGGCTGAAAACTGATTGAGGTAAATTGGTGACATTTCTAGCACTTGAGTTTAAGTACCAATGTTATGTTTGAAATAAAATATTTTCACTTTAGTTTAATAAGGTTTGATGAGTTTAATGAAGTTTAATAAGATTCCAAGGACAGAACAATCTAATCCCAGAAGGCCTGACTACACACAATAGGAACCATAACTAAACTCAGTTGGCCCCAAGGGATGGCCCAATGATCATCGTTCCTAGGAATCTAAGGGAAAATTACATGAGATAAGTTCATACTGCTCCCGTTAGATCTGCTAAAACTCTGTGATGGAAATGCTCTTTCTTGCCAAGGAAAAGAGGAAGGATCCAGTTTTCCTGGTGTCTCACAGGCTTATGAGACAGCATCACTCCCTTTGTTTACTTTCATAGTTTTTCTGTCTTCTCTGAAATGTTAAGAATCTGTAGTCTGACTCTTATTTGACTAGGAATGCCTGCTTTCTATCCCACCCTATCAAGGAGGGAGTATTTAAGCTTATTTATACAGGCTGGGCCTGGTGGATTAGGCCTGTAATATCAGTGCTTTGAGAGGCTGAGGTGGGAGGATCACTTGAATACAGGAGTTCAAGACCAGCCTGGGCAACATAGTGAAATGTCATCTGTGGGGGACCAGCCCCTGCAAAGAGAATTAGGAGGTCCCTTGGAAGATGTGGCAGCATCGGCGAGTATTCTGGGGAAATAGAAGGGAAGAAAGAACTGGACTCTGTCTAGTGCAGAAGCCGTTTATTGGGACCAACCGTGAGTCTTTTATCCCAAATTTTCACATGTTAAATCACAAGAGTTTCATGTGAACACAAGGCCAGGTGGATGAGGGGCGTCCCCCACCCACCAAGTGTTTCCTCCAGCATGAGGAAGGACAATCCCAAAATTATCTCACTGTTCCTTATGCTTGGTTTATGTTCCTCAAAAGCAATACAGCAATTTTAACATCGTAATATTCTAATAATCAATAACTTCTAAAGCTTATGTATACACAACATCTAGTGACTAACTTAAATCCTAATACCTTTCTATTCTGTGCTAATTTTACCTGTACTATAAAAAACTCTTAATTATAGCTCAAACCAGTTCCTAAAGAATGTGGCCCAGTCCAAAGACCATGCTGGGTCATTTCCAGGGACAATTGATTATGATCTCTTAACAAAATGGCTATTCTAAAATCTTATATATTTATCTTAATTTCTATAAAAGTTTTTAATTCCTACCTAATATATAAGGCTGATCATTAGCAACAAAGCTTCTAAAATAAACCCAAATACAAACTATAATTGTACTAAAGCCAAAACTGTAATTAGTAGAAAGTGGGGACAGTGAAATTTCTAAGGTTAGCTTTATTCTATAGAACCTCAAAGTATCATGTTTTGATCATGCTTGAACTAACATAATTTCCTGATGTAGAGTAACCTATTCTGTAATACTTTCTATAAATAAAATAAATTCAGCTTCTATAATAAGTAGAAAAAACTTACACTAATGGTAACTAAAGAACCGGTTTAAAAGAATGCAGCCCAGTCCAAAGTGGACACTGAGCCCTTAGGAATGTGGCCCAGTCCAAAGTTCGTGCTGGGCCATTTCTGGTAACTCCAGATAATCATCTATACCATCGAAAGCTGGAAACAGCTCTCTAAATGTATATACTAATTCTACAAATATACTTTTAAATCTTATAAAGAAGCTTGTATCATATATAAGGCTCCCAAATGTGACCTGAACTTGAACTGTGTTAAGTTTAAAGCTGAAACCACAATCTGTGAGAAATGGGAACAATGGATCCCTAGAGTCAGCCATGCCTGTCATATTCTCAGAACTTCATGCTTAGATCATCAAAGTCCCTGCTAGTGGGTCATGCCAAACAACAAAGAAGGGAGGAGAGAATGGGCCTTCAGCTCCTGAACACAACCTGGTGGTCTCAGGGTCCGCAGCTCACCTGGATCCCTAACACTCAGGCGGGCCTCCACGGCCAGCTCCCAACAGTCATCTCTATAAAAAATGTAAAAAAACAAATTAGCTAGGCATGATGGTATATACCGGTATTCCCAGCTACTTGGAAGATTGAGTTAGGAGGATTACTTGAGCCTCAATTGCTTGCAAAGAACCATGATCACACCACTCACAGAGTGAATACCTGTCTCTAAAAACAGAAGAAAAAAAAACCCTTACTATTTAGTTCATAATTAACAAATCTATATGTTAGTATATAGCTCCACTTATATAAGAGGAAAAATAGCAATTTTGGAAATTAGAAAGTTAGCTTATAATAATCAGACAGCTTTTTGGAAATCTGTGTTTTCCTATGAGCTAGAGTCTGATAGCCGGTGTTATTGACAACTCTCAGCTGAGGCCATTTGCTGTATGACACATGTTTGCTCTTTTTACTGAAATTTTAAATATCCTGTACCAGGTTTCCTACACATTGGTGATAGGTATGGGATAGTTTTCATTTTTCTTCAATTCAAAGTTGGGCTCTTAGGAAAAAGCTTCTGTAAGAGAATCATCCCAGTTATTCAAGTGTTTCATCCTTTTCCACTAGCAACAATTTGCAGATCAAACATGGAAAGGCAAAGATAGAGATCCATCAATAATAATTAACAGATACGTTTGGGTACTTCACTTAGACCTCAGTGTGCCTGCCCCTTCAGGTTCCATGTGTCTGAGTTCTCATTTGGCATTGATTTGGTGGTTGTACTTTGTGATCACCTGTACTTCACTTAGACCTCAGTGGGCCTGCCCCTTCAGGTTCCATGTGTCTGAGTTCTCATTTGGCATTGTTTTGGTGGTTGTACTTTGTGATCACCTGTGGATCTTTTAAAAATACTGGTGTCTTGTTCAATCTCATTCCACCACCCCTAAACCCCACCTCTGCCGAGACTTATTGAATTGGTATGGAATGTGGCCTGAGCATTGTAATTTTCAAGAGCACCCAAGATTATTCTAATACATGTTACAGGGTAACTAGTGCCTCCTTTAGGATTTTTCTTTCAACCTAGTGAGACCAGATGTCAGCTCTTTCCCAGAGATCAGGACAGGCTCCAAAATTTGTGGCACATAGGACAAAATAAATATACAGAGCAACCTGTTCAAGAATTTCAAGTCTGTGATGGCAGAGTATTATTAAATCAAGCATGGAACCCTTCTCAACATGAAGCCTGATGCACAGGTAACAAGCCCAATAAACTAGCCCTGACTGGAATCCGTGGTAATAGTTAAGGGTCTGTCCTCTTGTGGATTATTTTTCTCTTCCCTAATGTCTGTTTTACTACTTATTCTCTTTAGTCCACTCACCAATAATTAAGATTGCATCACCCTGTTCTCACTCCCTGCTTTCACTCAGGTGGTGATAAGAGAAACCTGAGTTAATAAAGATCTTCATCCCTTTCTTTGACCACCTCTTTTTGAAGTGTCATTATCTTCTTTTTCTTACTTGTTTTTGCTGAAAATATTTATGATAATTTTGAAAAGTATATTTTTAAAGTTCATTTTCATAGATTTTGGCAAAAGGATAATTTTAGATCTGGCTTTCTATAACATTTTTACCCAGAAGACATTTCACAATTTTAATTTCTCTATTCTAATTTAATTTGTTGTATTTAAGCAATAGAATAACTTTAAAATGAAAATTTATTAGAACAAAGAGAATTAGAAAAGATCCTAAAGACACCATAGGACAAGAAATGGATATTCTTAAAAACAAATTTCCCGTAGGGCAGGTTCAGTGGCTCTGTCTGTAATCTCAGCACTTTGAGAGGCCTAGGCGAGTGGATTGCCAGAGCCCCTGGGTTCGAGATCAGCTCAGGCAGCTTGGCGAGACCTTGTCTCTACAAAAAAAGGGGAACAACCCCTTCGGTCCCTTTCCACTGTAAGAGCTTTTCTGTCTTCTCAATAAATCCTGCTTTCTCAAAATAAATAAATAAATAAATATTTTAAAAATTAAAAAATAAAATAAATCTCCCATCTTGGGCAAAAGAAAACTTAAGTTGAATATAACTAACAGATACTAAGATAGGGATTTAGCAGGACTGTTTCCCAAACCAGAATTTACAAGGTGGGAAAATGCAGTTACAAGATGCAGTGAGAAGACAGACCAAAGACTGTTGAGACCAACTAAGGCTTCCTCTAAAGTGACCTCCATTTGCCCTTTTTGCTCATTATATGCCAATTATGATACATTACATGCTAAAAGACTCTTCCACTAGCGCCATGACAGTTTAAGATTACTCCAGGGAGTTACCATATATGGTTTAGAAATGGAAGGAGCCTTCCATTCTGGGAATGCCCCCCCCTTTTCCTGGGAAATCCATGAGTAATCTACTCTTTCATTGGCATATAATAAAAAAATAGTTATAAAAATAAAACTCCAGTGATGTAAGGCTGCTGTTCTTCCTGTAGATCAGCCTAGGTTGCTCTGGCTATGGAGCAGACTGTTATATGTAATTTCAACAAACTTACTTTTATTTTCCAACTGAGACCCCAGTGATGAACTTGGACCACTCTACCTATGAACTAACCCTTTTTCTCTTTCTCCATTTCTTTAGTAAACTTACTTTTCATCTTCTACTTACATCTCGTGCTTAAATCTTTTCCTGCACAAAGCCAAGAACCACCCTGTCTACTCAGACTGAACCTCAATTTTGGGATTTGCCTGCATCATCTTTCTTGGCAACTCTGCTGCCACCCCAACTTTGGAGTCCCCCCAGTCTGTATCAATGCTTAACAAATACATGCAATTTTTCAGGGCTTTCTGGACTTATTTTCTTCCTGCCACCTAGTCCCATTTCATTTACAGATTCTTCTCCTTACCAGCACTTCCAAAATCTTTAAGAAGGGATACCACAGATTCACCTCTGGAAATATATTTAAGAGTCATAGAAACAAAGTTCATAATAATCATCAGGTCCTTCAAGATGAAATGATGCTTGACTCTTAGACTGAGATTGCAGCCAAATTTCAGGACGCAGTATTTCCTTTTTCGCAGAAAAGATGGAGCTGTCAGCACCTCTGGCAGGCCCCTGCATCTAATACTCAGCTGACCTTGTGGCGTGCGGCGGATTTACAGCACACAGTGAGTGAGGAAGGAGCCAACGGCACTGTGAAATAGTGCTGTGTCAAATAAAGTGGGGGAAATGCTGCTCAGTCAGGAACGCAGAAAGAATTTAATCGTCAGCAGGCCGGAGCAGAAGTTTATATGACAAGCAGATGTGAAATCTCCCATGGGAATTCGCTGCCACGGACTCGACAAGAACAAACGGGGGGGGGGTGGCTTCTAATGTGAAGTATGTAACAGTGAGCATAACAGGTTAATGCAATTCTACTTAGTCTAGGGAAGTTCTCTTGCTGATGTATATTGTGGAAATACTTTCTTCCTCTCTTTTTAACTATGCTCTTTTAATTCTTCTAAGGTAAGCCCAAGTCCACGTGCCTGTTTTCCCTAATGACATCAACACTATCCTAAGTGTTATCCACATATTTTGATTTATACTGTATTCTGGCCTGTTGATAAGCCATTTATTTTACATGTTAGAATATGGATATAGAATGTACACAGATTATTTTAATATATGCGCGTTGTGTCACACCAACTAGAATATCTACTCCTATGAGCAGCAACATTAGGCAAGTAATTACAATTCTTTTGATCCTAATAATTCTGAAAGCTATGTCATGAACTTATCTAACACTCAGTAAAACTGGATATTGTTGGACATACTGAAAGGCAAAAGCAATCTGTCAATTCTGAATGAAGTATTAAGTAACTATAATCCACGTGAGCTTGGAATAAACACAGTAGAACTAATTTTTTTGACCTATATTTAAAAGTTTGGTTAACAATACAAAAAAGGTAAAAAGTAGAAGGAAATAGAAATTAAAAATGCAGAAAAGCATGATACTATGTGAGGTAAATGAAAACAACCTCTTCAGCTTCTGCGCCAAGAATATGTGGTCCAAATCTCTGAGGTTTTTTTTTTTTTTTCTCCTGTGGTGGTAGACACGTTTTAAACATCTATCCAAACACAGTTCCATACAACAAAGTTTCCTTGTAAAAAGTAGGCAGATTTAGGGATAGGAATTTCACATGAGCCAACAAACTCCCCAATAAAAAAATACTTTTACCAAGTTACAAATTGACTTTATGGTAAAATTTTATTCCCTATGGTAAAAGTCAAAACCAGGAGATAATCCAATTATGCTCCTAGTTTTGGCATGATAACAAATTTAATGGCCTGAGTTTTATTTTTAAAAGAAAAATATACTAGTTTAGGCGAAAGAAACTTAAAGTAAATTCTAGGTTTTTTTCCCTGTATAATTTATGATTTTTTGAATCAGCTCTACCTTCACCATGAATTTACACATGATATGAACATTCTCAGTTAGCTTTTTTTACTTTTGCAAATGTATACTATCCCCTTTAGTTTATTCCAAGGGCTCTATGTTTCTACCATCTCCAGAAGCAAACATATACTACTCACTATAACTTTTCTAATGAAACAGATCACTTGAGACCTATGTCTTCTCTCATCTCCTTTGCACCTTTATTCTTAACTAAATGATCAGGCACAACACAACAAATCTTGTTCCCCTTGTCCATCTATCTTACATACAAGAACAAACCTTGCTATGATTTGCTCCGCTTTATCTAAAAATTGTTATTAATTTATATTTCAAGTTCACCTGTGAAAATTATTCCAATCAATTCCTTCCTGTTTTATCAATGGCATTGAATTTTCATAGAAGTATTCGGTTTTAGCTTTCTAACAGTTCTGTATGGCAGATATGGAGTATTAAGAGCAGAATGTATCAGAGTTATGTAAAGTACAGTAGAGTAGCAAATTAAGGACTGTGAACATTTGCAATTAAAAAAAATTGAGTCTGGCTTGGTGGCTTGTGCTTATAGTCCCAGCTGCTTGGGAGGTTGAGACAGACGATCCCTTGAGCCCAGGGGTCCTTGTCTATCTTGGGCAATATAGTAAGACCCCCATCTCAAAAAAATGTTTAAAAATTCAACCTCTTTGACAGTGCAATTGAATTGAGATGGGTCAAAAATTCTCTCATAAGTTCTCAATGTGAAGACATGCACTCAAATTACATTTTATGCAAACCACTTTAAGAAAAAATAATTTTATTTATGAAAAAAATAACTTCAACTTGTTCCAAAGTGAATGCTTTATTATAAAAATAGAAAGTGATTTTTAGAAAATATTTGTTACATTTGTTTCGATTTAAAATAGGATGGTGATTGCATTTACTTTATCTTCCCCATTTGGGTTTTTCTTCAGGCTACCTGTATAATAGTTTGCCAAGAGGCAAAATAATAAAAGTAAAAATGTACAATATGTCTTATGATTAAAATCTTTAAGACTCTGAAACACTGCTCCTGGGAGGCACAAGCATCCTTATTTTTGTGGTTAAATGGAAGTATGTGCTGCTTTCCAGCACACAAAGCAATAGAATCTATGATCCTTACTTCCTTGCTCTGGGGCATTTTTTTTTTAAATCAATATTTTTTATTATGATATTGTGGGCTACAGTTAAGGGTTAGGTATACAAATATGCTTTGCTCAGGTACCCTTGTTGATAAGAGGTGTCTCCCCATCCCCAGACAGATGTCTACTACTGTGAATCCAATCTCCTTCCCCTCCCCCCCATAGTTTCCCACCACTGTCAGTCATTTTCTTATACTATTATGTTGGATGTTCAAGGTTCACTATATGAGTGAGAACATGTGATACTCAGATCTTTATTTCTGTGAGAGATCACTCAGTATTATAGACTCTAGTTCCATCCGGGTTGCTGCGAAATTCATGATTTTGTCTTTTTTATGGCTATGTAGTATTCCATCGTGTATATATACCACATTTATTTAATCCAGTCCTCTTTTGATGGACAGCATGGTTGCTTCCAGGTTCTTGTTATTGTGAACAATGCTGCGATAAACATACGTGTGCAGGTATCTTTTTGATAGAGTGATTTGAGTTCTTCAGGGTATATTCCCAGTAGGAGGATTGCGGGGTCATATGGGAGGTCAATATTTAGAGCTTTTAGGAATCACCATACCGTTTTCCACAGAGGTTGCACTAGGTTGCACTCCCACCAACAGTGTAGAAGTGTTCCCTTTTTGCCACACCCTCTCCAGCAACTGTTATTTTTTGAGTTGTTGATAATTGCCATTCTCACTGGAGTTAGGTGGTATCTCAGTGTGGTTTTGATTTGCATCTCCCTGATGAATAGCAACGTTGAACATTTTTTCACGTATCTGTTGGCTGCTTGGATGTCTTCCTTTGAGAAGTGTCTGTTCATATCTTTTGCCCATTTTATAATGATTGTTTGTTTTTTACTTTTCAGCACGTTTGAGTTTGTTGTAGATCCAAGATGTTAAGCCTTTGTCAGATCTAGAGTTGGCAAATATTTTTTCCCAGTCTGCAGGCTGTCTCCCTGTTTTCTTGATGGTTTCTTTGGCTTTGCAGAAGCTTGTCAGTTTAATGAGGTCCCACTTGTCTATCTTATCTCTTGTGGCCTGTGGGTTTCAGTTTTGTTCAGATATTGGATGCCATTTCCAATTTCCATGAGGGTACGTCCTTCATTTTCTAACGTTCTTATGGTTTGAGGTTTTACATTTAGATCTCTGATCCATTTGGAGTTAACTGTGCATGGAGATAGATAGGTATCCTGTTTCAATCTTCTGCATATTGTCAGCCAGTTTTCCCAGTACCATTTACTGAATAGGTTCTCCTCTCCCCAGTGGTAAGTGGTGGAGGCTTTGTCAAAGATGAGTTGGTTGAGAAATTGAGGTATTGCTTCTGGAATCTCAATTCTATTCCATTGGTCTATATGCCTGTTCCTGTACCAATACCAAGCTGTTTTGAATATTGTAGCTTTATAGTAAAGTTTGAAGTCTCGTAATGTGATAACTCCTGCTTTCTTTTCTTTGCTGAGGATTGTTCTGGCTATTCTTGGTCGTTTGTGTTTCCATATGAATTCCTGTGTTGTTTTTTCTAGGTCTAAGAAGAATGTTGCTGGTAATTTGACGGGTATTGCATTAAATCTGTAGATTGCCTTAGGTAAGACAGACATCTTCACAATGTTGATTCTTCCAATCCATGAGCATGGGATACTTTTCCATTTCTTTGTGTCATCTTTCATTTCTTTGCGCAGTCTTTTGTAGTTTTCATTGTAAAGGTCTTTCATGTTTCTGGTTAGGAAGATGCCAAGGTATTTCATTTTTTGTGTGGCTATTGTGAATGGAATTGTGGTTTTTATTTGGGTTTCTGTTTGTTTATTATTGGTGTAAAGAAATGCGATTGTCTTTCACACATTTATTTTCTATCCTGAGACTTTGCCAGAGTCCTTTATCAGTGTAAGGAGGTTTTTGACAGATTCTCTTGGGTTATCAAGGTACATTATCATGTCATCTGCAAAGAGAGATAGCTTGACTTCCTCTTTTCCTATTTGAATACCCCTGATTGCCTTCTCTTCTCTGATTGCTCTAGCCAGGACTTTCAATACTATAGTGAACAGGAGGGGTGAGAGCGGGCATTCTTGTCTTGTTCCAGTTTTCAGGGGAAATGGTTCCAGTTTTTGTCCATTTAGGAGTATGCTGGCTGTGGGTTTCTCATAGATGGCTTTTACTATTTTGAGGTATGTTCCCCATATGCCTAGCTGTTCAAGGGTTTTTATCAAGAAGGGGTGCTGGATTTTATCAAAAGCTTTTTCTGCATCTAATGATATAATCATGTGGTTTCTGTTTTGATATCTGTTGATATATTTAATTACATTTATGATTTTACGAATGTTGAACCAGGCTTGCATCCCAGGGATGAAGCCCACTTGGTCATGATGGATGATTTTTGAGATGTGTTGTTGAATCTGGTTCGCTAAGATCTTGTTGAGAATTTTAGCATCTATGTTCATCAAAGATATTGGCCTGTAGTTCTCTTTCTTTGTTGGGACTTTACCTGGCTTGGGTATCAATGTGATGTTGGTTTCGTAAAATGATTTGGGGAGAGTTCCATCTTTCTCAATTGCCTGCAATACCTTCAGTAGGATTGGTATAAGCTCCTCCTTAAATTTCTTGTAGAATTCTGCTGGAAAACCATCTGGTCCAGGGCTTATTTTTGTAGGTAGTTTTCTTATTATGTAGTCAATTTCCTTGATTGTTATTGGTCTATTTAGGGTCTCAATTTCTTCTTGTTTCAACCTAGGCAAGTTGTGTAATGACAGAAAGACTTCCATTTCAGAAAGATTTTCAAGTTTGTTTCCATACAAGTGTACATAGTAGTCTCTAATGATGTTTTGCATTTCTTCAGGATAAGATGTGACTTCATCTTTTGTGTTTCTGATTGTCTTTATTTGGACTTTTCCTCTCTTTTTCTTGATCAGTCTAGCTAGGGGACCATTGATCTTGTTTATCCTTTTGAAGAACCAGCTTTTTGTTTCATTGATTTTTTGTATCATCTTTTTGTCTTCCATGTCCTGGATTTGGGCTTTTATTTTGGTGATCTGGATTCTTCTGCTGAAATTAGGGTTTTTGTGGTCTTGCTTTTCGAGCTTTTTTAGGTGATTTCTTAGGCTGTTAATTTGTGATTCTTCCATTTTCTTCATGTGTGTTTGTAGGGATATAAATTTCCCTCTTACTACAGCTTTCATGGTGTCCCAGAGATTTTGGTAAGATATTTCTTTATTTTCATTTGTTTCCAGGTATCTTTTAATTTCTGTTTTGATTTCATCAATGACCCAGGAGTTGTTTAGCATCATACTGTTTAGTGTCCGTATCTTTGTTGGTTTTGGGGGAACTTGTTGGTGTTAATGATTATTTTTATTCCACTGTGATCCGAGAAGGTGCATGATAAAATTCAGTCCTTTTAAATTTGCTTATGCTTGATTTATAGCCAAGTATGTGGTCGATCTTAGAGTACAATCCATGCGGTGATGAGTAGAATGTGTATTCTCTGTCTTTGGATGAAGGGTTCTGTAGGTATCAATTAAGTGAATTTGATCAAGAGTCACATTGAGGTTTCATATCTCGTTGCTGATTTTTTGTCCTGATGATCTTTCTAGGGTTGTAAGTGGGGTATTAAAGTCCCCAGCTATGATGGTATTGGAGTCGATATCTTTTTTTAGTTTACCTAGGAGCTGCTTTATGAAAATTGGTGCTCCTATGTTTGGAGTATATATGTTTAGGATGGATATTTCTTGTCGATGGATTGAACCTTTTATCATTATGTAGTGGCCTTCTGTATCTTTTTTAATTTTTGATAGCTTAAAGGGTATTTTGTCTGAGATTAAGATTGTGACTCTGCCTTTCTTTTGTGTTCCATTCACAAAAATTTGTTTCCCATCCTCTTACTTTGAGTCTGTGAGTGTCCTTTCTAGTGAGGTGAGTCTCTTGAAGGCAATAGATTGTTGCCTGGTGATATTTTATCCATTTTGCCATTCTATGTCTTTTCAGTGGTGCATTTAGTCTGTTCACATTCAAACTAATTATTGAAATGTGAGAGATTGATCCCTATCATAATGTTCTTACACAGTTGCTGTTCTTCCTGTTAGTGTGTTGTCTTTCCTTTGATTTAAGAGTTGGGTCATATGTGTTTTTAATCTTTTGCCTGTAATCTTGTGAAGAACGTTATTGTTCTTTTTTTCCTTTTCTTCTGTGTTCAATACTTTCTTAAGTGTTTCTTGTAGAGGTGGTCTTGTGGCAGTGTAGGCTCTTAGGGATTGGATATCTGGGAAAGATTTCAATTCTCCCTCACTGATGAAGCTTAGCTTGGCTATGTAGGTTATTCTCAGTTGAAATTATTTATCTTTTAAAACTTTGAAGATAGGGCTCTAAGCTCTCCTAGCCTGAAGGGTTTCTGTAGATAAATCTGCTGCTATTCTAATTGGTCTTCCCTGGTACATAGTCTGACCTTTTTCTCTTGCAGCCTTTAGGATTCTTTCTTTTATACCTATTTGTTTAGGTGAATTATTATTTCTGGGAGTTGGTCTTCTCATTTGTTGTCTTGCAGGGGTTCTCTGAATCTCTTGTGTTTGAATTTTTTCATCCTTGATGAGATGAGGGAAGTTTTCTTGAATGATTTCATGAAATGCTTGTTCCAGTGTGGCCTCTGTTTCTCTCTCTGCCTCAGGAAGGCCAATTACTCTTAGGTTTGGTCTCTTGAAGTGCTCATTCATCTCTTGAAGGTTATGTTCTGTCTTTTTGAGCTTCTTTTCTATGCTTTTGACAGTTTAGGTTAGTTCTGTGTTTTGGTCTTCGAGCTCTGAGATTCTTTCTTCTGCTTGGCTAATTCTGCTTTCCATGCTTATTAGTTTGTTATTTATTTCCATCACAGTATTCTTTACTGCTGTTATTTCTAACATCAGCTCCTTCCTATTTTCCTCTTGTCTCTCCTCAATTTTTTTAATTCTCTTTATTAATGTCTTGATGTCTGGTTTGTTGTATGTGACCAGTCATTCTGGGGGATCTTCATTGTTTGTGTTCCGAAGTCTGTTTTCTCAGTGTCTAATCTCCCAGGGGTCTGTGTGAGACCTATATTCTTCTTTGGGTTTTTCTTCATATGTGCATTTTTTTTCCCTTCCTACTTTTTCCTTCCCTCCTCATCACCATCTTCTTTAATTCTGTTATTCAGGGGTAGAGGGATTGCTTTTACTTCTGTTTGTTCAATTTCCTCTTCTTCTTATGTATGCCCTCTCACTTTGTTCAATTCTGGAGTTGCACTGTAGGTTCAGGTGGTCCTTTTTGCAGTTTTGAGATTTACTTAAGGGGGGAGCTGTGATTCAAAATCCATCTGCAGGTCCTGGTATCCACCAACAGGTGTATGGATAATCTGAGACCCACTTCCCACTGCCTTGGAATCTGTCCATGCAGTGGGGCTGTAGGTTTACTCCCTGGAATAAAATGAGGTTAGCAGAGGGAAGAGAATAGAGCAGACAGTGGGGGAAAGAGGGGGTGGAGAGAGAGAGGAGTAAGGCGGGAAACAGATGAGTGTATCAACAAATGGAGAGAGAGACCTAAACTGAAACATATAAAAACAATAGACCACGGCTACAGACCAACCAGCTCCCATACAAAAAAAATTAAAACATACAATGATACTAACATACAAGCTAACCAGCCACCTTATTGGTGTGCTGTTCTTCTATACAAAGATATGGTTACAGAGAGGAGAAAAGAGAAGAAAAGGAAGAGAAAAAAAGGAATAAAACAATAGGAATAGAATCAAGTCATTAAACTAACAGATTCAATTGAGCACACTCTGAGACTTTTCATTTAAGTCCAATGTCCTTTCAGCTCTGATTTCTAGCTGTCGTCTCAAGCTGGTAAATTAGTTCACAGTTGGGGTCAGTTACCCCTGGCCTGCTTGAAGGACAGTTCAGATCACCCTCAGTTCACCACTGAAATCTGGCCTGTGTCTGTTTTTCAAGCTTGTTTTTCCCATTTCGGTGTTGTTGCCTTGAATTACCAGCAGGGGGTGCTATCTCAGCTGCTTGCCCCACAGGGGCTGGAGCTGGACAGGAGCCGGGAAGAGGCTGGAGATGGAAGCCTGCCTCAGGGCACACGGGAGGAGACCCATGGCCCCAGGACATCAAGGTGGCTGCAGAGGTGGCAGCGATCCCAGCAGTTCTTGCCTGCAGGGGCTTCAAGGACTAAAGTTGTGGATCGCCTCAGGCACAGGTGGCGTGATGTGCTATGGCGGCTGCCATGGAGGCCGCGGCGGTGCTGGTGGCTGCTGTGTCTGCGGCTGCAGTGGCTGTCCAGACCAACGCGATGCACCAGCGGTGGCAACGGCCGAGCTCCCTGTGAAGAGCAGGCTGCCAATGTTGGGATCCGCAGCCCTCAGGGAGAGAATCAGAGACCCTCTGCATTCTCCTTTGCAGAGGGTTTCATAGACCAGGCTGCCCCGTCACCATCTTGCTAGAAGTCTCTCTATAGGCCATTTTAACAGACTCCTCACAAACCTTTCACCAGTTATCAGGAGCACACAAAATAATTCCATGGGTATCAGGTAAATCCATCACTTCATTTTTTGTTTGTTGGGATTATGCATTTGTCATTTAGTCTACAATGTTACAAAAAAAATATTTGCAGCAAAGAATCTATTGAAGGTCTAACAAAAAGCAGTTGCTACCTCCATGGCAAACACATAAATAAATATAGTGATTAGGTAAAACCCAATTTTTCATGGACAGAAGTCTGGATAAGCAAAATGTGCTACAGATATACAATGGAATATTATTCAACATTAAAAATGAGAGAGATTCTGACATATGCTATGACTTGGATGAACATTGAGGATATTATTTAAATGAAATAAGTCATTCATGAAGATGAACACTGTATGATTTCACTTATATGAGGTAGCTAGAGTAGTCAAATGCATAGAGACAGAAAGTAGGATGGCTGTTGCCAGAAGGTAAAGGGAGAAGACAATTGGGAGTTATTGGTCAAAAGGTTCAGTGTGACAGTTTTACCAAATGAAAAGATTACTCTGGATGGATGTGAATGATATGGTAGCAAACTAATATAAATGTGCTTCTTGTCACTGAAATGCACATTTAAAAACACTTAAAGTTGCAAATTTTATGTGAAGTGAAATTTACCATTCTTTTAAAAAAAAATTGAAGAGAGCAAAAAGTAAGCATAAAAATAAATATGAGCCGGGCTCGGTGGCTCAGCCTGTAATCTTGTGCCTTTGGGAGGCTGAGGTGAGTGGATTGCCTGAGCCCGCGGATTTGAGACCCGCCTGGGCAGCGAGACCTCATCTCTACAATAAATCAAAAAATCAGCTGGGCGTGGTAGCGCATGCCTGTAATTCTGGCTACTTGGAAGGCTGAGGCGGAAGGATCGCCGGAGACCAGCAGGTCTAGGCTGCGGTGGCCAGGAGCGGCCACTGCACTCCAGTCTGGGTGACAGAGTGAGACTCCAACCCCCCCAAAAAAATAAAAAAATAAAAAAATAAAATAAATATGATGAACTTCCTCAATAGCATCAATCAATTTAAGATCTATCTTTGGTGTTGTAGAGGGATGAGGCTGAATTTGTTTTGCCACTATGCTCTTGGACTATCAGAACCTCAATGAAAGGGAAAACATATATATTTATTATTTTTGTTTTGACATTTAAAGGAGAAAAAGTTCAGCAATTTATCTTTCTAGGTAAAGTTTACAAGATATATTGATTATAACGTGAACTATTGGGTAATTGGGTGACTAGATATGCTCTATGCAAACTACTCCTGCTATGTTTCAAAATGGATCAATCATTTCAAGCCCAAAACCAACAATTATGGTTGCAACATGGATGCTGTATTTGAGTGGTTTGTACTTTATTTGTCCTAACAATGGACAACAAATATAGGAATCAAGTCAGAAATCTGTGATTATCTGGTGGTAAAATGACAGAATCATGTTAACTATTGAATTAAAATTAGAATAAACCAATGCCAGATATGCTAAAGGATATTTAGTTTTTATGCATTCATACATACATATGCAGTTATATAACTATAAAATACCTCTGTTATTACATTTCTGCAAGAGAAATAAATAAAACTTTTATTACTGTGTCTCATGAGTGCTACTCCTCTTAGGGACTGCAAAAAAATATGAAACATGGTATCTCAGAAATACAGTGATCAGATGCATTATTAAATCTGTTATTAGATGTACAATATCTAGTGCATGACTCAGCAAACAGAAGGCTCAATATCTGTTTCTTTTCTTCCACCTTTATCTCCAATGTTTGCAGTATATCAATAGGAGGAAGAATAAAACTCAGAGAAGAAAATAAGAATATTAATTTGAGGAGGCTTTTGAATACAAATGGGAAATATGGAACATCAATAAAAAGTCTGACTAAAGCTCTGTGATTAAATGAGAAAAATCAGGAGATTTCTCATACCATGAGAAGTTTCTGAAGAAGACATGGGTTGCATGGTAATCTATGCTACATAACCAAGTGAATTTTATTTTAGCTATATACTTATATCTAGGTAGTTCTCAAATAAATTGAATATTTTAAATTATAAATATTGACACAATATAATTGATACTATATGATATGACTAACACATTTCTTCTCAGAAGCTAAAATTGTCTTACAGACATAAATTATAGTCATTCTCCCAGCACACAGTCAGGGAAGAGATCCATTAAAAGGAGAGGACTGAGACTAAAGTAGGTGATAGAAACTATTGGGCCAGCCAGGCTCGGTGGCTCAGCCTGTAATCCTGCTTTTTAGGAGGCTGAGGTGAGTAGATTGCCTGAGCCCATGGGTTTGAGACACCTGGGCAACTTGGAGACACCTCATCTCTGAAATAAATAAAAAAATTAGCTGGGTATGGTAGCACACGCCTATAGTTCCAGCTACTTGGAAGGCTGAAGCAGAAGGATAGCCAGAAACCAGCAGGTTGAGGCTGCAGTGGCCTGGAGCGTGCCACTGCACACCAATCTGGGCAACAGAGTAAGACTCCAAAGCAAAAAAAGAAAAAAAAACTATTGGGTCACAAAAGGAAGGCACTTATTCTTAGGGTTATGCAAATTCAAGTCTTCTTGACTTGTGCATCTGAGGTACCTCACCCTAGCCCTGGCCATGAAAGAGAAATTTAGAAATAAAAACTTATTCTATATGAGGTGAAACCAAAAATAACCAAAAAGCTAAAAGATAAAATCATTCACTTTAATTTAGTGCATTTATGTATGTATACCACCCATCAGATACCTTCATTCCCATTCAATTTTAAAGTAAGATAGTTTCAAAGAAATATGATTGACTTGAGATATTAGTTCTAGAAATTTTAACCTTTCTAGCCTAATAACTTAAATAAATTAGTACTAAGTAAGATAAGACATGTGTAACTACAAACTTTTAAATTCCATTAAACTAACTACAAAAAGAAGCATTGCAATAATCCTAACTAAAAGCACCTAAATGCTGACCCTGGAAACATGGTATTCACATGCCCAAAAGTTTTCACCTTGGTGAGTTTCATGTCTGTGTATACATGTATTAATGGTGAATCTTCCAATATACTTTGTGTAACCTTCTGCAAAATCTCTTAAATTATCTGAGCATCAGCTTCTTCATCTTTAATTAAAGATTTGAGCAAATCGTTTCTGAATTTTATTCTGAACTTTGATCTCTTAGCTATTTCTGCTGGTTTGTGATTGATGAAACCACTTTTCCTCAGAATCTCAGTTGGGGGAAAATAGTGTTTGCTTTACCCTTCCAAAGATGTAGATGTGGATTTAGCTATGGACCATCAAGAAAACATGAATATGTTAACATCTCATAGAACTAGGAATTTTAATTCAAATATATATCATTTTTACCATAATTTCTGGAAAAACAAACCATGAACATTATAAAGCTTAATTAATTCTTTTCTCACATAAAAGAATTATTAAAACATAGTTTTCTCTTTTAAATCATCATTATATTTGTAACATAATATTGTTTTCTTGTTAACTTTTATTTATTTATTTATTTATTTTAGTTAAAGCCTCATACTGTTACCCAGGAGTGTAGTGGCATGATACTGGCTCATTGCAGCCTGGACCTCCTGGTCTCAGGTGATTTTCCTCCTCAGCCTCCCAAATATCTGGGGCTACAAGCATGCACCACTACACCTGGCTAATATTTTAAATTTTTTGGTAAAGACAAATTCCCACTATGTTGCCCAGGATAGTATCAAACTCCTGGGCTCAAGTAATCCTTCTGCGTTGATCTAAGTGCTGGAAGTTATGAACCATTGTGTTCAGTCCTGCTTATCATTTATAATATCCATGTGGCCATAATTGGAATAAACAGCAAAGATGTTACTATATGCATAGAGAAAAGTGCTCTCTTTCAGAATAGTTTTTCCAGACACACAGCCTTATTTTAAAAATGGTGTAGTTGAGTCCTACTTAAACTCTGCTCTTACAGCTGTAGTAAATTCTCCTTAAATTGGGAAGATGTCCTACTACAACTGAAAACCAAATATCCAGTTAACCAACTTTCCACATTAGGCCATCTCAATTTTGTAGTTTTAGCTGAGTCAAAATTGGGAGCCGGCCACAGAGACCCACTGAGCGTTAGGATGCATTCAGGAGCTGTTGACCCCATCCCCTCCCTCCTTTTTGGCCCTGCAACCAGGAAGGGTTCCTGCTGGCTCTAACAGAGGACTCTGAAACCAGAACAAACACAGCTAACTTGGGAGTCTGTTGTTCCCATTTTGCACGGTTTATGGTTTTTGCTTTTAAACAATTTAAGTTTAACTTTGAGTCACATCTAGGAAACAGTGCAAGTCACAGGTTCTCTTGTTGTGATTTTAGAAATTTATCCATATAGGTTTTAGAAAATAGTTTATATGGATTAAGAAAATTAAGTAACCTTTTTGTTATAGAAGTATGGTTAGTTCAATTTGATTTAGGGGGGCCAGTGAAGTTTAAATTAGGCCAGCTGGTGCTAGGAGAGTGTAACCATAGCAACAATTGTTTTAATAAAAACTAGTTTGAATTAGTACAGAATAGTAGAAATTAATAATTCACTATGGGCCGGGCTCGGTAGCTCAGCCTGTAATCCCAGCACTTTGGGAGACCGAGGTGAGTGGATTGCCTGAGCCCGTGGGTTCGAAACCTGCCTGGGCAACTTGAAGAGACCTCATCTCTACAACAAATCAAAAATTAGCCGGGCATGGTAGCGCGCGCCTGTAGTTCCAGCTACTTGGAAGGCTGAGGCGGAAGGATTGCCGGAGCACAGCAGGTCGAGGCTGCAGTGGCTGAAAGCTGCCACTGCACTCCAGTCTGGGCGACAGAATGAGACTCCAACTCAAAATAATAATAATAATTCACTATGGTGGTTTCAGGTTTAGACATTGAGTGATGTTCATTCAAGATGATGTAGTTATAATACAATTAAGGGCATATAAGAAACTGGTTTGGGGAGCATTAAGTTAGCATAAGATACAAAAAGACAATTTGTGGTTGTTCTTCCTCATGTTCTTCCTCATGTTCTTCCTTATGTTTGAAAAAACATTTGCTTGAGAGTTTGGGGGGGGTGTCCTTTGTGCACCTGGACCTATTCTTATGAAAGGCACATGCTACCTTTTGTTTCCTGTGATGATGATTTTGCAGAGCTTGGGGATAAAAGCCCTGGGATAATGCTCAATAAATGGCTTCTGGTCACTTGAGCAGGAGTCCAGTCCTTTCTTTCTCCCCCCTTTTCTTTCTCTTTATATCTATCCCTCTAGTTTAATCACCCAATGCCGTCTCACCTCAAAGGGGCCCCCAACCCTTGCAGGGCAGGACCCCCGCACTGACCCATTAGGAAGCATTCATTACTGCCAACGAAGCAATCTGCCCTCCTGTAAAAATATCCTCAAACTTCATGACCTTCAGTAAAATGTTAAATTCCCAGGATCTTTTAAGAGTTTATAAGAAGACAAAATAATGGCAAAACAAAGATACAATGCTTACATAGTGATAACATTTAACGTGAAGCATTCTTGCTGCACATGGATGTATAAAAGATAAGATCAGGTAAGGGCATAGTAGTTGGTCCTTATTCATCACTCACGAAGGTTCATTTGTGTCTAGACAATTGCTTAAACATTCAGCTTAATAAATGCCATGAATCCTTTATGGCCTATAATTATGGACAATTAAGTCATGGTTTTCAGTGCAGCATCTAGGGGGAGCTAATGCAGATTACACAAACTATGGCCTATAGACCAAACCCAGTCCACTGCCTGTTTTTATAAATGTGGCAACATAGATGTGGCATCCTTGCTTTTAAATTTAAGCCAAAAGCTTGACAATTAAGATAAACAATATTCTAGAGTGATTTTTTTGAAATCATAACTGACGTAATACAAATCCATGCAAAATGAAATGTCAAAATTTTAAATTAAGATAGAGATCCAAAAAAAAAAATCAGTAATATTAATCCTGTTTTGAATTAATTTTTATTTTTGGTGCTGCCTTAAATTTTGCACCTAGAGGCAAGTGTGTTTCTCACCTCACTCCAGTCTCAGTCTTGTTCTTCATTCAGTTAACTAAAAGTTCATCAAATGGTAAGTTGAGAACTTTTGGCAATTTTGCCAACCAATAGCACCTACAGTTGATAATTGACAATACTAATTTGAGAGAGGATAGTCTGTCTTTATATTTTTCCCTCCACTCCTATTTTGTTTCCCTTGACATTATTTTCATCAACACAAAGATATACAAATCTGGTCTTGCTCCTTATATTCAAGGATAAATAAAGGTCTGATATCTGCTTTTATACCTGCGTAGTTAGCCCTATACTATAAGGTCACCACAAAATTGAAATTAAAATAAAAAATAATTAGCCTAAGAACAAGGAAAACTCAAAAGACACAAACAATTGATTGAATCCCTTTCCCCTTATATGACAGTATTTGAAACAGGGGCCTTCAGTTATAAAAGTTAAATGAAGTCATAAAACTGAAGTCCTAATCTAATCAAACTACTGTCCTTATAAAATAGAAAGAGACATTATAGATCTCTCTCTCTCACTCTCTGCTATGGGAAGACAGCAATAAAGTAGCCCTCTACAAACCAAGAAGAGAGAGCCTTTACCAAAAGCTGATCTTGCTGATACCTTGATCTTGGACTTCCTAGTCTCCAGAATTATGAGACAATAAATTTCTTTTCTTTAAGCCATCCAGTCTGTGGTACTTTGCTATGGCAGCTCATGCAGACTGAAACAATGCCCCATCTCTCAGTTTCTGTGGAAGGATAGGAGCCTAATTTCATTAACTGACAATTAGCAAACAAAGACAGTTTAATAACATTGACCAACTTCCCTTTTAATCTTCACTACTTTCCCACTAACTCACTCTAGTGTTTAAAAATCCTCCCACATTTTGTTTGTACCAAGGAACTCAATCTTGCCATTATTATAATTTCGAAGAGTTTTCCTTACCTGTTTAACTCAGTTCAGCGTAATTTTTCTTTGACAAGTTAATTACTCACCGGCAATTCGTTTCTTTGAAATTTGTTTACAATATGCATTTTTAAACCAAAAGCATGATTGGTTTAAATACATATGAAATATTGTTAATAAATATTGAGCCAATACAATTTTTTTTGCCTGTAATTCTTTGTAGTATTCTATAAAGACAATTCTCTAAGCACAACACTGATTCCTGACTCTTCTGTTAAATTTATCTCATGTAGGCATTTCTCTTTTTTTAATATTTGGGTTACTTTATGCTATGTTATGATTATATGTAAACATAGTCATTCAAGAATCAATAAAGCAATGTTTTCTGCTTTCCAGTAAAATACTTGTTAAGTAATAGAGTCATTTTTTTCCCACATGGGATCACAGTATGGCAACCAAAGTTTCCCCTGGATGATTCCTATTTTAAAATGAAAGCCTAGTGTTCCAGGAAGCTGTCAGTCTCAAGTTTAATAAATTTGCCTTCTACCTTTGGTTTTCTAGTTATTTACCAGGTTATAAGAACACAGCCATCTGCAAATAATCAATATGTTCTCTGCACGGCTGATAAAGCTGTAAGAAGTGGGTAACAAAGGAGTGAAAGAAAATGAAAGAGAAAGAGGAAGAAAAGAAAATAAAGATAAAGCACTTTCCTATGTCTACTACTCCATGAAACTATGATTCTTAACATATCTGTTTACAATTATTAAGTAAATTTACACAGCTAGTGCATCTGTTTTCAAGGCAAATATAAAAATGGCTAATTTTACTATATTTTCAAGTTTGCTTATCCTTGATTGAATGTAAAGATGCACCAATATTATGTGAGTGATACCAATGTATTTCATAAAAAAGATAAATACTTCAAATCAAAAGCAGCTCAGTATATTCACTTTGCACAAAAGAAATATGAAAGACACATTTAATAGCGTAACCAATCACTGAAAAACCTGCAAATGTAAAAGTTTCTGAGTTATTGCTTCTGTGAGTACCCCTCACATTTTTATTAACTTTCAAATGCACAATAATGACATTTCAAGAAAATTACCATACTTAGAGACAGACTTAAAGAGAGAAGTTATTCCTTGTGCTCAGTTCTACAACTATCATCATAATAAAAATTCTTTCTCATGACAGTATTGAACTACCCCAATATTCTGACACCTTCAACTTGAGGAACCTAAGGACACAGACACAGACACAGTGAAATTTGAAATTACTCAGTCGATATTGCAGTTTAAGCATGTTTTTCATTTATATGAGATATTTTCTTCTATATACAAAATGCAAGAAGTATAAAAGCACATTTTTATTTGTATAGCACACAGTTTTCTCTTTTAAAATCTCATTTATTTTATTCTATCCATTGAGCAAAAATATTTCAGATGTGTAAGTTTAAAATAGGTTACTACCAATTATTCAGATGCGTATTACTCTTTGGAGAAAAGATCAGATTTGCTTATTTATATCTATACTATCTGATACAGTGAGTGGTTTTAGAATGCATACACTTTTCTAGTCTTATATTTTCTTCAAATTATCAATAATCATTGACAACTGTCTTACTTTTATACCATTTCATTCATCTGATAAATTTATGAAAACTATAGATAATATTGTCAAGAATGAAGTATACAGAGATGTTTTCCTTTCTATCTGGCTTCAGTCCAGTTTGTACTTTGATCTAGTTTCCTAGTTATCCTACTCTATGGATATCAGAAATTCTTAGAAGACTGCTAACATGCGGATGTCTTGGCCCAATCCCTGGAAACTGTGATTCAACAATCTAAGGTATCCTTGTTGACTTTCAGCAAAGTCATCTTAATTAGTTAAACAGTTCTTGATGGTCTGGATGACTTTATAAATGATATAAAATATCAAGTTTTATTTTAATTATAAAAAGGAAAACAAACTCCGAAGAAAAGCTTCTTAGATCAAAAAAGCACAAAGGATATCATATCACCAGCCCTTTCACAATAGATCTCTAAATCATGGCTCTGTTTTCTCACTTACAGTTTTTTATGAAATCTCATAGGTTTCTGATTTTGGAATGAGAAATTAACTCTGAAAAAAATGAGGTGATGAGGCAGTGACTCGGTCCTATGGTAAGAGCTAGATGGTGCTAAGAAGCATGTGAAAATTTTACCAAACACTGGTTCCTGAATACCAACCAAGTGTCCAGCCCTGTGCTGGGCATGGAGCATCAAAAAAGTGAATCAGATCTGGGTTTAAACAGAACATGAAATCTGATATTGCAAAATCTGTATTTTTACACACCACTGAGATCACAACTGTTTATATTCTCTCTTTCAAGGTTAACTTTGATGCTTTTATGGACATAATTTTCTTGTTGATTTTGGAGGGAAAAATGGGAAACTGATCTAAGATAGTAAAAGGTTTTCCACAATCTGCCTTTTGTCATCAGTCCAGCTATACACCAGCATAACCCTAGGGAAGTCATTGCCTTCACTGGAAAAATTGTTGACTTCTGAGTGAGAAGTCTCCTGTTAACCCCAAAAAATCACTTGTATTTTTATTTTCTGTAGTAACAATCTTTTCTTCTTCCCACTCTAGAAGCTTTTTCTTTTTACTATTTGAACTATATTTGCATTCTGAAGGGAAAAAAACCAGTCAAAACACTAAAAGTTAAAGAAAGAACAACATGTATGAATTTTATTATATTGAGCATGGATAAGTTATAGCAGCCATCATCTTTTTTCTTCTTTCCTATGACTCTTTAACTTTCTTTTTTTTTTTTGAGTTGGAGTCTCACTCTGTCGCCCAGACTGGAGTGCAGTGGCCCTCCTGGCCACCACAGCCTCGACCTGCTGGACTCCGGCAATCCTTCCGCCTCAGCCTTCCAAGTAGCCAGAATTACAGGCATGTGCTATCACGCTCGGCTGATTTTTTTGATGTATTATAGAGATGAGGTCTCACTGCCCAGGCGGGTCTCTACTCTTTAACTTTCTGTTGTCGTTATACTATTTAGTTAGATTTGTAATATTAATGAGAAGTAACTTATCTTAAAAAAGAATGGAGAGATAATTTGCTGCTTTGCAATAGTGACAGCTAAGAAAAAATGATTTACAAAAACAAATACAAACAAAAATAGAAAAGATTTATGCAAATTGTATTACTTAAACCATATGACTGAAGTAAACACTCATTGATGTCCTATAAATTTTGTGTCTGAAATAAACTTGTGAAACCAGTAGTCCTTTGGGATTAATTTAAAATTCTAGGATAAAAAAATATTTTGTAATTATTCATTCATTTTGCTTTTTTTTTTTTGAGTTGTAGTCTCACTCTGCCGCCCAGACTGGAGTTCAGTGGCCGCTCCTGGCCACCGCAGCCTCGACCTGCTGGGCTCTGGTGATCCTTCTGCCTCAGCCTTCCAAGTAGCTGGAATTACAGGCGCGCGCTACCATGCCCGTCTAATTTTTTGACTTATTGCAGAAATGAGGTCTCGCCAAGTTGCCCAGGCGGGTCTCGAACCCACAGTCTCAGGCAATCCACTCACCTCGGCCTCCCAAAGTGCAGGATTACAGGCTGAGCCACGGAGCCTGGCCTTTTTTGCATTTTAATGAAACTTTTTCTATGATTTGAGTTACTAAGGTAGACCCTCAACCTGCAAACCTCAAAACAAAAAGTAGAATCTCCATATTTTTCTCTAGTGTAGAACTTGTATATTTCTCTAACTTTAAAGTTAAAATGCATTATAAAGCTGCTGTCATGATCAAAGTGAAAATTCATAATTTATAAACGTAAGAATTTTGAAGTAAAAGATTTTTAAATATCTAAGCTTCTTATCCAACATGTATAATCTAATTAAGTACCTTAAAGGCATGTAATGAATATGAGTAGGCTAATTGATGCATATTAACTCTTAATCTAACATTTTTAGTGCCACTTCTGATGGAATTCATGAAATTTATTATGTGCTTCAACATATGCTAGATAAAAACCTCCCAAGTGAATATTGCTAACGACAGAAAGAAGAGTACACTCTGTTACATTATGTTGTAAAGATCAAATATTTAAGTAAAACAGAATCCCTTTCCTTTCAATTACTGAATTTTATTATACCGTTGGAAATATCTCCTCCTGGAGATTTCCTTATGCTCTTAAGGAAATGAAAGTTGAAGTGAAGAAATCATGTAATATGATATTCAAATGATAAAAATCTGATAGGATGAAAATGTTAAAAAAGAGTTCTTTCTCTACTACAATTATAACTGTTGAACAGATTTTAAGAGAATATTCCTTAGTTACTTTATCAAGGACTCTCATTTTCTTTAGTTATCTACCATATAAAATTAGTGGTGACAATATTTTGTCCTTTCTGTATGCTCCCTTTCACTACATTTTGGTAGTATCTTTCAACAAGATAGAGTGAGGCTTTGGATTTATGCATCAAATTAGTAGCTAATAATGGAAGGATAAAAGTGTTTGCAAATATGATAAAGCTGTGTGGTTACTGGTGAGAATCTAAACCTAAATTCCAATTTAAGAGTTAGGCCAAAGAAGATATTGTAGATCCTCATTTAAAGGCAGTGTTAAATGACAGTCAGTAAAATGAAACAAAACAGAACAAAAACACAACAAAGCAAATAAAATGACTAATAACAACAGACAAAATTCTGAACGTGTAACAGTTTGAAACAATACACTTCAATGAGGTCATGGCAGTACCATTTAATTAAATTTCACTGTGATCTTGGACTGCCCATATCACTATATAAGTTTGTTTCCTCTCCACGAAAGAAGGAGTTTGGATCAATTGTCTCTAAGTTATCGTTCAGCTCTAATAATCTTCACTCATCTGACAAATAATAACTTTGGTAGGGCCTGTGAGGAGAGCATAATTTTATTAATTGAGTCTGATTAAATGCTTTCCAGTATTACTGGAGAAGGTTCAGCTAATAACATATGTAATAAAAAAGGAAATAAAAAATAATATCGATGAAGTGGTAACATAATATAACAAATTCACATATTTAAGGAATAATTCAATTGAACCTGTAAAAAACACACAACTCAGTAGAATTTTAAATAGAATAATAAAATATAAAATTTTCTAGAAATTTCTCCAAGACTAGTTATTTAATTTAGGGAGTAGGAAACTGACATCCAGAAGGGCAAATAACTTTCTGAGATCATGCAAAGCTAATGGAACAGTCACACCTTATATCCTGGACTTTTTGATTTCTTAAAATTATATGCTTTTTTCTACTATATTGTGATAAATCTAATTTCTTCTAAATAAGAAATATGGGAAATGATCCTTATTCTGCGTTCTAAATGTCTAACCAAAAGTTATTATATATAAGGTATACCACAAATCACTCACTAAACATACATAACTAGAACTCTTTAAACAATTCTACCAATTAAAATAAACTAATTGAAGCATGTATTTTCCCCAGCTCCCTCCTAATATTACAATGGAAAGATTAATTTTAAAAAATTATAAACCATAAGAACACATAGGAATAGAAAATTATAAACATGGAGTTTTGGAACCTAAGGGAAAAAAATAGAACAAGTATAGGAGAATTAGATGTCTTAGACCTAGAAAGCAAAACACTAAATTGCCAAGGAAGAATTCTAGAAGTAAACTAATTAACAAGAAATAATCACAGAAAAATTAAGCAATAAAAAGGTGCATAACTTTCTGAAGTTGGGGTGCAGATCCTTTTTCTTATTTTGCATAGCTCAGAGAACCTTTCTCCAATCAGGAGAAAACCAGAATATTCCTCTCTCCAAGAATAAACTTGATATATGTAGTATTAAGAAACACATGACTTTCATTGAGAATGTGAAAATCATATTAAAAAGGAGTAATAAAGGAAATTATCTCTATTGAATCATGAGTTGCAACAACCTTCCCCTACTTGGTTTTAGCACACTGACTGTGATAAGGCCTCTTAGGACTTATCACTATAGTGGATAAGTCCTTTTGGGGGAAGACACCAAAAAGAAACCTAAAGACACATAGAGTTGAGTATTTGTCAAGAAAAATATATAAAACTCTACTTTCTTACAAGAAGCCCTGCAATCCAATAAGCTACAACTATACACAAAAGCTTCCAATCAGTTATTTTAGTGACCCATGTATTTTTCTAATGAGAAAAACAAAGACTAAATTAAAGAAAGTTGGGGACTAGTACAAAGCAATTATTAGAAGAAAAACATAATGATTATGTAATAGCTTCAGACAAATAAGGGAAGATATTACATCAATGAAATTAAGTAGTATAGAAAGCAATACGATATAGAACATCAGATTACAAAAAAGAATTTGTTAAATATCTGATGGCAAAAACTAATATTTAATTTAAAAATCTGAAAATAAAGTTGAGGGAATTTTTTTTTAATTTTTTAACACAATTATCTCGTGCTGTATGCCAGATGCTAGAGATATAGTAAAGAAACAAGACAGAAATTCTCTATAAATTTTTTATTCTAATGGGAAAGACATAATAATGGTAAATAATAAAACAGTGTACTAAAGAAGTAAAAATAAAAGAAGATGAGAAATGTGAGATTTTTGGATAGGATTGAAGTTGTAGATAAGTTATCCTGGAAAGACCTCAGTGTGACTTTTGAGGAAAAAACCTGAGGGAAGTGAAACAACCAGAGATGTTAGTATCTGGGGTAAAAGTACTCTGGAAAGAGAGAACAACCAAGTCTCCTCTCAAGGGCAGACTTAGCCTATTCCAAGAACACCATGTTCTGGAACTGAGAAAGCCAAGGAAGAAGAGAGGAATAGAAAATCAAGTCAGATAAGTTAGTAAATCAAGATCATGTAAGATCTTTTTTTTTTTAGAGCTGGAATCTCAGTCCATCGCCCAGGCTGGAGTGCAGTGGCACACACCACCTCTCCAGCAATGACCTCCTGGGCTCCAGCAATCCTTTCACCTCAATCTTCCTAGTAGCTGGAACTACAGGTGCACACTACCAGCCCTGGCTAATTTTTTGATTTATTGTAGAGATGACTTCGAAAACAGCCAAGTTGCCCAGGTTGTTTTCAAACCTGTGGACTCAGGCAATCCCCTCACCTCAGTCTCCCAAAGTATTGGGATTACAGGCTTGAGCCACTGCGCCTGGCCCACATAAGATCATAAGACTTTGGGTGAGAGGTGATCTGAGACTGTCAGAAGTTAGAAATAAAGAGAAAAATATCTCATGGAACTATAAATAATATTGGAAGGCACATAAAGAAAATAAACACTGCACAGAATATAATTAGAATAGCAACCCAAATAAAATATAACTACATAGTGAAAAGAGTATAGGGAAAATTATGGATATAGAAAGGAAGCTTAAGAGATCCAACATATATACATTTGGAGCTCCTTCACAAAAAAGAAAATCAAACAGAATCTTACCTAGATATATACCTTCTTAGAAAAAAAAACTTTCAAGAAATATTTTTTTTTTTTTTGGGGAAAAAAATGTTAACTTTCAAGAAATAAGAAAAAAAAGAAAACTTGAATATACATATGACAGTTATACTATGCACTAGATAAAATTGACTCAGAATGTTTCACACAAAAAACTATTATTTTTAAAAGTCATGAAATCTAAGGATAATTCTTTTGGTAATCTAACAAAACCTGATAACCTTGTAAGTGAATAAAGTAGATGGTCTCAGATTTTTATAGAATAGCATTCAATACCAACAAAATACTCAAGGAAAGAAAATGAAGGACAGAGCTGTCTGTCTTTCAATTATAAAAGCCTCAGAGTATTGAATATGTAAGAATTAATTTTGATGGGCTTTTTTCAAGAAAGCTAATAAAGCATAAACTTTGGTCAATCAAGAGTTGACTGTAAAACTATTACAAAAGGATTGGCAAGGATTTGTTTACATATAAAACTAAATCTAAAACAAATGCAGATATTAGAATTACAGAAAAAAGTATAGGTATTATGTGTTCCAACAATGCAGACAGAATTAACATCTTGGGAAAAAATAATGAAAACTTATTTGATTTAAAGTAAACTTATTAATTAACTTGTTAATCTACTATAATCAATTAGTATTGGAGAGCCAAACTACATCATTTACAACAAAAAATAAAATACAGATGTATTAACACATTTGACAATATCAAGGAAATCATTACAAAATGTATTACTATGTAATATCAGATGATAGAAGACAGAAAGGAAAAAGCAGAACAAACTTGTTCATTTTAACATTTTCTCAGTGTGGAGAAGTACTAGTGTTAAATGTTGTTTAAAGAAACTAGATGTTTTCACTGAAAGTGACAAATGAAAAATTTAAGACCACTGTCACACCTAAATCATCCCAGATCATAACATGAGCAAGTCAATGCTGCCTAAGGTAATACTGCCTAATTAGTAAGTCATGCAGCAAACAGAGAAGAGTTTCCAAAAAGAGGTATCAGAGTACACTAACACTGTGCTAACATACTGTGATATCAATTCCACCTGGCCTTATGTATTCAAGGAGAACTTGGAGCAGCCAGACTCCAGAAAAGGTTGTATCCATCCAACAGTGATTGGCTTCTCTCTTTTTATCCTGGTATTTCATAAACTATAATCATTTTCGATATACCATAATGTAAAAAAGTGTGCATTCCAACACAATTCTACATACACAGATAAAAGAATTCTAAGACCATTAATTATTTATTCTTTCATATATAATTTTGTTGTCTGGCAGTTCAGTTTAAGAAAACTGAAAAAATATTAGAAACAAACTTTTTTTAAAAAACTTACTGAGATTAATAGAAATTTTGAGAAGAAAAATAATTGGGTAACTGGTAGAAATGGCTATAATTAAATAAAATAGAAAAGTTTCTGACTTACTGGGTTGCAAATAAGCTACTATAAGGTTGTATGGATTTATTTACAAAGAGAAGTGATGTCAGACTATGACAATGAAATTCAAAAGAGTAGGTAAGCAAATGAACTCACTGTTTCTGATATTCACTCAGTCAGATATGTCATAATATATAAATTTAATTTAATTATTGCACTTATTTTTTCTTTTGTGAGAGCTGCTTGACAATTGGACTATTTTAAAAAAGAAATAAAGAACAAACAACACTTGTTATTCAAGGACCAAATTCGGAATGTTTCTTTTTCATGGGTAGTATACTGAGCATTCTACCTAGGACATTTTACTTACTAAACAATCTGACTTTGTAACCCTCAAACCCTCTTTCAAATGGCTCAAATTATGTCATTACTGTAACCGTATGTACTCTAACTCAGAGTAATTTTTTAACCCCAAAATATGCCAACTTAACAATCTCAGACTGTGATAGAGAAGAATGTCCCCCAAGAACTGAGGGAGTCTTTTGACAAAGTCCATGAGCTCTAAAGGAGTGGACTGATGATAAAAACTGTCAGAAGCCAGCCAGAGGCCTTCACATTGACAAGGTCCAGAAGGCCAAAGACCCCAGGTTACAGGGCAACTCTGGGCAGCTATCGGCCCTGCTTCTTCTATCTCCACTCTAGATCTTGCCACTGGAAACCTGAGAGTTGGAAGATGTAAAAAGCCCTATATGGAAAAAATAATTTTTACAAAGTAGTAGTGTTTAATAAAAGAAGGATTTGTTTTGTTAAAAGTATACTCTTTATTAGGGCACGCTTGACTTTACTTCTCTTTGTTAAGGAAGCTTGTAATTCTGATTAGGAATTGTGACTAAAGTGACTTGAGCCCGGGAGGTCTTTTGTTGAAGTTCATTTTCCCTTGCAGGGGATAATTAACGCAGATTGTAAACACCAGGTGTGACATTATAGAAAGGTAGTCAGGTCAACTTGCAGCTAAGAAACCTTGGGAATGTTGCTTTACCGGGGTTAATTGCAAATTGCTCTGTGAAGGTCACAAGTATAACTTACGAATCAATGTAACAGTTATACTGCTTAAAACTTGGTAGTGATTTATAATGTAATGGTTGTAGAGATAAGTAAGTTTTTGTATGGACATTGAGAAAATGGTAATCAGTTAATGTTAAATTTTAGGGTGATAATTTTTTAAGATAAAGCATTAAGAGAATTTATGTCATTGTACATGGATAAGAAATAACTTTCAGAGATAACATTCAGGATAAAAAATAACATGTTCAATGTTGCAGTTCTAGAAAGTAAACAGCATAGTTTGAAGTAAAGGATAGATAGAACCCCATTAGGGTTGAAACAAAGATCAAAACAGGATGAACAAGGATACATTGCCTGTCTGGTCCATTAAATTGAAACTGATGGCCTAGTAAACGAAAAGCATGTTTTCGTCTCAAGCCAAAATCTAGGGTATAAAAGGAGTTGAAAAAGACAATACCCGCGGGTTCGAGACCCACCTGGGCAACTTGGTGAGACCTCATCTCTACAATAAATCAAAAATTAGCTGGGTGTGGTAGTGCGCCTGTAGTTCCAGCTACTTGGAAGGCTGAGGCAGAAGGCTCGTCGGAGCCCAGTAGGTCGAGGCTGCGGTGGCCGGGAGTGGCCACTGCACTCCAGTCTGGGTGACAGAGTGAGCCTCCAACTCAAAAAAAAAAAAAGGAAAAAGAAAAAGACAATAAATCAGCATTTGTCCTGCTTGCAGCAGAGTCAGTGTCCAAGTTTTTTCTCCTGCGCCAACGTCATCCCTCCTTCAGGAAACCCTGATCCGCTGGAGTTGGATTCCGGCAATAAACTATATTTATGGGAACCTCTGTAAAGAACCTTGACATCTTATAACTTCTTTTTCCAGAAAAGAATTAAATTTCCAAAAATTTATTATATTTGTATTAATTTTCAATAAATGAAAAGTTTACAAACATTTACCATTTTATGAGTGTAAAATCAGATACGTATATATATTCATGAATGGAGAGACAGAGAGTGAGCTTATTGTATTTTTCACAATGGGGACATTAAAGTAATGGAAAAATACTAATAGCAGGGCTCACTATTTTTATAGCTAATAGATTTCAATTAACTGGTAAATCTATTTTCCTCCCCAAAATATATTCATTTTAAAAACTCTGTTTATTTTGTGGTCATAAAATTTTAAAATTTGTTTATTGTTGATATGTTAGAAACTATTAAATTTTTCCCCCCTCTGGTGCATTTGAGTTCCTTGTAGATCCTAGATGTTTGACCTTTGTCAGATGTACAGTTGACAAATATTTTTTCCCATTTTGTGGCATGTCTCTCTGCTCTCTTGATGGTTTCTTTTGCTTTGCAGAAGTTTGTTAATTTGATGAGGTCCCATTTGTCTATCTTATTTCTTAAGGTATTGGCATTTAGGATTCTGGGTAGGAATTCGTTGCCAGTTCCAATTTTCATAAGGGTCTTATAGTTTGAGGTTTTGTGTTTAGATCTTTGATCCACTTAGAGTTAATTTTTGTGTATGGTGATAAGTAGTGGTCCTGTTTTAGTCTTCTGCATGTGGTCAACCAGTTTTCCCAGCACCGTTTACTGAATAGGTTCTCATCTCCCCAGTAGTTGTTGTTGGAGGCTTTGTCAAAGATGAGTTGGTTGAGGAATTGAGGCTTTGTTTCTGGAATCTCTATCCTGTTCCATTAGTCTCTGTGCCTGTTTTTATACCAATACCAAGCTGTTTTGATTACTGTAGCTTTATAGTAGAGTTTGAAGTCTGGGAGCGTGATACCTCCTGCTTTGTTTCTCTTGCTAAGGATTGCTTTGGCTATTCGTCTAGGATCTACAAGGAACTCAAACACGTGGAAAGGAAAAAAACAGACAGTCCCTTTAAAAAGTGGGTAAAAGACATGAACAGATACTTCTCAAAAGAAGATATCAGGCAGCCAACAGACACATGAAAAAGTGCTTAGCCTCACTTATCATCAGAGAAATGCAAATCAAAACCACATTGAGATACCGCCTAGCCCCTGTAAGAATGGCCATCATTAATAAAACAAACAACAACAGATGCTGGCGAGAATGTGGAGAAAAAAGAATGCTTCTGCACTGCTGGTAGGAATGCAAACTTGTACAACCTCTATGGAAAACAGTCTGGAGATTTCTGAAAGAATTAGAAATTGACCTTCCATATGACCCAGCAATTCCCCTATTGGGAATACACCCAGAGGAACTCCAATTATTTTACAAAAAAGATACCTGCACACATATGTTTGTTGCAGCTCTATTCACAATAGCAAAAACATGGAAACAACTGTGTTGCCCATCGAAGCTAGACTGGATAAAAAAAATGTGGTACATATACACAGTGGAATATTATGCAGCTGTAAAGAATGACAAATATACGGACTTTGCAGCAACCAGGATGAATTTGGAGTCGATCATACTCAGTGATTTCTCACAGAAACAAAGAACTGCGTTCCATATGTTCTCATTCAAAAGGTGACCTTGAACAATTATAATGCTATAAGAAAGTGATTGGCAGTAGTGGAAAACTGTCAGGGGAGGGGGGAGTGGGACTGGTAGTTGAGGGAAACTGCCAGAGAAGGGAGGGGCATACCTCATCAACAAGGATACCTGCATGATAAATATTTGTATACCTAACCCTGAATTGTACCCCACATCTTTATAATAAATAAATGAACTTAAAATAATAATAATAATAATTTTAACTACTATTCTATTTTAGTTTAAAGGCTCACATAAATATATAATAGGTCACATGACTGAAACATATTGTCTGGAATGGAATATACAGAAAGGGTTAATAAATAAAGAACTAGGTAATGGGTAGAAAAGTTAGAATTTTATTTTGTTTTATGAAGTAGAATTCTAATATTAATTAATAAGAAAATAGTATTAATTAACTTATGTAACTTGGAAAGGAAAAATTAAAGTTACAAATGACTACAATCAATGGCACAAAACCACTAGGGTTCTACTCCATAATCCTTCTTCTCTAACAAAACATGGAATGAGACTGCTGCCATCCTGGAACTTTGATTAAAGGTCCAAAGTCAAGGATAGTGGGCACAGTTTATAGCCAGGTCATAGATATACCCCTTCAAATTAACAAAGGTGATGATGAAACAATTCTTATGACTTTTAACTCATGTCCACCTTCATGATTATAAAACAAGGTTAGAGTTCTGTTAGAGACCTCTTGATTGGTCTAGCTTTGGTCATGTATCACAATTACCTGCAGTGTGTTGGAGGGAGATAGGTAGAACTGTTAGCAACAGAAACTGGAAAGGATGCTGCGTAGAAAAATAAAACAGCATCTTTAATAGAAACTTGTATAAATTCAAAATAGTGCCCAATTGCCTCAGGATAGGACAGGAACCCAATGATCTTTAAACATCTCTGAATATGAAGAAGGATGATCAGGTGTTCAGAGTGGGACCAAATCTATATGGAAGGCATCAATAGCTTCAGCTTGAAAAAACAGAGTAATAGAGTATAATATTTAAAGCAGGTCACTAAATTTATTTTTAAAGACATTTGGCATCAGATTTTCCCCTTTCTTCTTGACTGAAGTACTTAAACAAAAGCACTTGCTTGAATAAAAGTAAAACAGTTTTTTTTGAAACCAAAATATATCATCTACATGCAAACCTTGGGTATGCTTAATGTTTCATCTATAAATTGATTAAAACAAGCAATTGGGGTTTTTCGGGGGTTTTTTGTTTCTGTTTTTGTTTTTGTTTGAGTTGGAGTCTCACTCTGTGGCCCAGACTGGAGTGCAGTGGCTGCTCCCGGCCACCGCAGCCTCGACCTGCTGGGCTCCGGTGATCCTTCCCCTCAGCCTTCCAAGTAGCTGGAACTGCAGGCACGCGCTACCATGGCTGGCTAATTTTTGATTTATTGTAGAGATGAGGTCTCGCCAAGTTGCCCAGGCAGGTCTTGAACTCATGGCCTCAGGCATTCCACTCACCTCAGCCTCCCAAGGCATGGGATTACAAGCTGAGCCACTGAGCCCAGCTTGAAACAAACAATTGTTGATGAAACATGTGATGCTCTAAGGCTGTGTTTAACTTCCTTGGCCTTTGTTTTTAGAGAAGTATTAATATAGTTGGAAATTTAGTTTGAGTTTCTCAAGTATAATTTTGTTTTAGAAACATAGTTTTCCTTGGAATCATAGCAATAAAGAGTAATCGCCACTGCACTCCAGTCTGGGTGACAGAGTGAGATTCCAACTAAAAAAAAAAATAGTAATCATCAAATGATCATTTTCTTATTTTAAATTATACCAAATCAGACTTTGTCTTGGATACAAGTTATTTGAGAGGTTATTTAAAAAAAAAGCATAAATGAGGAAGTGGAGAAGGATAAGAAAGAGAAAAGCCAATACGTTTGATAAATAGTAGGTTACCATTGTTAAAAACTGAAGATAAAATTGCCTCAGAATTGATCACTGAGGAACAGAGAATGCTGACTCTGATTGCCTAAGGTTAAGGATTTCATGAATCTAAATCTCAGGTATTTCTGGGCTGCTATTCTCACAGGCCAAGCAGGCTCCTAGAACAGAGGCAAAAACCCTAAAGCGGAGGAGCAGATAGATGCAGACAGACACTTGCTGCTTGACAAGGAATGCAACACGTAGGGATGTTGTTCACTGTAGTATGAAATGAACTCAGAAGTAAATTGAGTAGACATGAAATGAGAATTTGCAAATGTTTGCTGCGGTTCACTTCTTAAGTTACCCAAATCTTTTTATGCCCCCAACTGGGTATACCTAGTTCCAAATATTTCAAGCTACTGGCTAGTTAAAATACCTAAAAAACTAGTGTTAATAAAACAAGCTAGAGTCTTACTGTTGCAAGACAATAACTGATATTGATCAAATCTCTTCTATCACATATTCTAGATTTTTAAAAAATCTTTCATTTATACTTCTACTTATCTAAGTTATTTGCTCAGTGGCATGACTCAGGTTTAATCTCTGAGAAATATGGTCCCCTAGTTATATTGGATTGCTGCAATTGCATACTTACTTGTTTTTACTAAGTATGCAAATACCACATGGAGGCACCACAGTAGTCCCCAGCCTCCAGACATACTGTGCCCTTTCTTTAATATCTATTAGCAACTGTAGATCCCCAGGTGCTCATTATTATCAGTATTGATAACATCCAACAGTATAATAACTTCCTCCTTTCCCTGTTGCTCTATTAAAATAGGTCTATTAACATAAGTTTTTGCACTATTGGAGGCATGGCACTATTCAATGGTCATTTGTTCAATGTACATTGTATCCTGTATAAAAATACATTTGGGCCTCTGCCTAAGATTATAAACCCTATATTAGTTCATTCCTTGGCTGCATTTTCAAAGATAATCCCAATATTCTGTCAGGCAGCAGCTTCTAGGTGATGTGATAAGACCAAAATATCACATGTCCATGTATCAGTTGTCACACATACTTCTTTTATTATATAACTGGTTCTCAGGTCAATGTTATAGTGGATTACATGATCTTAGGTGCCCTCTCATGGTTCTTTTGAGAGACGTTGAGTCATCTAGTCTGTTGTGATAAGTGATATTCCATGTTGGTGGACCAAACCTTCTGTTTAGATAACAGTACTAGTTACAGCCCCGTGAGGAAGACAAGCAAATCTGTGCCCACAACACCCCTGGTTGACTTAAGCTATAATTTAACTACCACTTAAGAACTAGTGACTGAAAGCTACGTATAGAAACCTAGAAGAAACTTAGCTTATTCTTAGTCTTTTTGCCTCAGTATAGTGATTAGCAAGCATTCAGACATTCTACTGCAGGACAAACAGCAGCCTATCCCACCCCCCTCCCCCACCCAGGCAAATCTCCTTCAGATGCAAGATCAGGACAACCCAAATGACAACCTCACCTTTGGTCAAGGAATTTGTGAATTGCAAAAGTATAACAAGTCTCTTGCAGGAATCACCCCCTCCCTGGGGGGGCTAACCTATGTGACACAAAGAAGCCCCACCATGGCAGCAATCATGTGACTAACCTACCCATCTGCCTGCTGTCCATCACCTGACATCATCAGTACCTGTGCTTGCCTGCCCCTTTGTGATGATGTGGAAGCAGATCACCACTCAATCACCTTAATGATCCTTCCCCATGTAGGGGAATGGTTAAAAGGATAACCACAAGCAACCAGGGGCCATTGCCTTGTAGAGTCTGGTGTGGCCATGTGCTCTTTGAGCCATGGCTGTCACCATGCTTCCTGGCTTTGGTCCCTCTCCCCCACGTTGGGGAGGTGAATCTTCTCTCTTCCTTCTCTTTTGCCCTCTCTAATTTACTTCTAAATAAATTTTTCTTTCTTAACCTTTCTGTGTGTTGCAATTCTTTGCAATTTACTTGAATCTCTGGGTTCCTAGCCTTGGCGGTACTGCGCGCCTTCCCTGCGTCTCTCCATTTTCCCTCACCCTGTCCTTCTGTACCCTGACATTTTTGGAGGTCCCACCGAGATATCTGAGATCTCTCTCTCTCTCTCTCTCTCTCTCTCTCTTTCATATTTCCTAACTGGTGACCCTCTGTGGACTGTGTTGGAACCTGGTTGCAACTGAAGGCTCTGGCTGAGACTACACTTCAGCCTGCTGAAAGGTCCCAGGGAAAGACATCAGACTGCTGTGGCCCAACTGGGTGAGGGACTAAGGTTAACTCTTTGTTTCCTTCTAGCCAAGATTTCTGAGTTTCCCCGTGGACTGGGCTGGATCTCGGAGGACAACTGACGGTCTCTGCCTAGGGCTACTCCCTAGGGAGGCAAGAAGGTCCCTGAAGGAAAGTTGGGACTGCCAGTGCCCATAAGGGTGGGAGACAAAGTGCTTGGATTTCTTTACTCTTTTCCTCTCTGACTGGTGAAGCAACCCCACGAAGGACCTTGAAACTCCAACAGCTATGGTATGCCTTTCTGAGCCTTTGGTAAGTCATTCCCCATTTATCATCCACACACCCACATATTTGGATGTGTGCTCTTGGACCCATTCGGCTTTGGTTCAAATGACTTTCTGGGTCTCTTGGGCTTTTTTCCCGGTCCCGTCTTGGAAGAAACCTCATAGCGCTGCGATGGTCAAAAGTCCTGGTGAAGTAGGGTCTGAGGGGTTAAATCACAGACACTGACAAAAAGTTATAAGTAACAAAAGAAAGGTTTATTAGCAAAATTCAGCCATGGCCGGTGACCACTTGCTGGATAACAAATTCCAAAGCAAGGGCGACCAGCTGCAACATAGGGCTGTCTTAAGTAATTTAGACTTACATCCTGATGGGCTAAAGATAGAACTTGGGACCTTCCAGGGCTCTTATTGTATCATTCTGCTAGCGTGGGCAAGTAAGCAAGTTTACAGAAGCAGATGTAGCCAATTATGCAGGTGCAGTGGATAAGGGTGTTATTAATTTTGCAACATTTTCAAAACATTTTCTAGGAAGGGAGTGAAGCCTGTTAAGCCCGCACCAAGGTCAAGGTGCTTTTTTGTTCCCCCTTACATTTCCTTCTTTGTTTCCTCTTACACTGGTACCAGGTCTTCCAAGACATGGCAGAGCATAGCATCCTGCAAGCTCCAGTGGGCACTGAGACGGGAGGACACTCTCTCCTTGGTGACTCACATCCTTTGTACTGATTCCTTTGAACCTGTTGGGGATGCCCATCAGGGAGTCTGGATGGGTAAGGCCCAGAAACGAATCCATGAAACCAAGAACCCATCCCAATTGCATCCCTGTTTCCTTGTATAGGAACCATGGGAAACACTCAATCGGTTGTAATGAAAGACGCACCTCACCTCTGGCATGCCTTTTAAAACAACTAAAAGTTTTAAAACTCAGTGAGGATATTCACCCAAAGCGTTTAATATTTTACTGCAACACTGTTTGGCCACAGTATACGCTGGGAGATGGTGAAACCTGGACAGAAGGCAGCTCTCTAGCTCCTAACACCCTTTTGCAGCTTGATTTATACCTAAGAGATGACAAATACCTTAAGCTCCCATATGTTCAAGCCTTTTATGAGTTAGCTCGCCACCCAGTTGTCTGTTCCTCTTACTGTATTTCTGTGTTGGTTACCCCAACCCCATTGTCCATAGGCTTATCAGAAGATACTAATCCTGCTAACTGAGCCGATGCTCCCTCAAAAGAATTTTCACCTCCTTCATACTCTCCTATTCCTTCTGCAACTCCAACTCCTGCTTTACCTCTAAGTCAAATGTTGACCCAACTGGTTTAACTTCTCCTGTCTCTCTTATAATCTGCTTTTGCTACTACTCTCCATCAGTTTCTCTTCCTTTTTGTCCTCCAACTTTACCTGTGGAGAAGGCACAGGTGCCAAAGGCCATGGCAACTGACCTCAGCCTCCAGTCTTTCTCTTTTGTCTTTGGAGAAGGAGCCAGCACCAAAGGCCACAGCGCCTAACCCCAACCTCCAGCCTTCTCGCCCCCCTCCCCTCACAGCTTGATAACCCCCTGGTGGCAGCCCTACTAGCTACAACAAGTCACCACCCCCACATGTACTTGGAAAGCCCATTCAAATTTCCACATGGCTTAATAGGTCTCTTCTCAAGGAGGTGGCTGAGAAAAAAGGATATCAAAGTTCTTATTTGTTGTTTTCTTATAATAAATCTCTCTCAGGTTATATCTCAACTGGGAATGTTTCAACCTTCTTCCCAGGCAAAAGTAAAGGAATTATGTAAATACTGTTAACCAACTACAAAAAGGACAATTGTAATTTTAATCTATGTTTTTTCCAACCAAACTTGCAAATTCTGTAGTAAAATTTTACTTCCAACTTTACCATGTGTTAACATTATTGCCAAATAACACCAATTTGTTATATCAGGCTCACTAAAGTCGTATTTTATAAACAAAAGGTTAAATCACCTGTTGTGCCTAACTAGCACCCTCTTATGAGAAAGGTAAAACTTTAAATGCTAGACACCCTGTGTAACATGATAAGGTTTAAAAACTGGCCATAGCCGGGCTCGGTGGCTCAGCCTGTAATCCCGCGCCTTTGGGAGGCTGAGGTGAGTGGATTGCCTGAGCCCGCGGGTTCGAGACCCGCCTGGGCAGCGAGACCTCATCTCTACAATAAAGCAAAAAATCAGCCGGGCATGGTAGCATGTGTCTGTAATTCCGGCTACTTGGAAGGCTGAGGCGGAAGGATCGCCGGAGCCCAGCAGGTCGAGGCTGCGGTGGCCGGAAGCGGCCACTGCACTCCAGTCTGGGCGACAGAGTGAGACTCCAACTCAAAAAAAAAAAAAAAAAACTGGCCATAGCCCGGCTCGGTGGCTCAGTCTGTTATCCCCTGCTTTGGGAGGCTGGGGTGAGTGGATTGCCTGAGCCCGTGGGTTCGAGACTCTCCTGGGCAACTTTGGTGAGACATCATCTCTACAATAAATCAAAAAAATTAGCCAGGTGTGGTAGCACACACCTATAGTTCCAGCTACTTGGAAGGCTGAGGCGGAAGGATCGCCAGAGCCCAGCAGGTCAAAGCTGCAGTGACTGGGAGCGACCACTGCACTCCAGTCTGGGTGACAGAATGAGACTCCGACTCAAAAAAAATAAATAAATAAAAGCAAAAATACTGGCCATTCCCACCTGGTTAAGTCACTTACTAAGCCTAGTGCTTCTGCCGTACAGGTAAAATAACAGGTACTGTATGTGAGCACAATAAGGATGGGAACTGATCACTCTCACCTAATTGTCCACATTTTTTTTTTTTTTTTTTTGAGTTGGAGTCTCACTCTGTCGCCCAGACTGGAGTGCAGTGGCCGCTCCCGGCCACCGCAGCCTCGCCTGCTGGCCTCCGGCGATCCTTCCGTCTCAGCCTTCCGAGGAGCCGGAATTACAGGCATGCGCTACCATGCCCGGCTGATTTTTTGATTTATTGTAGAGATGAGGTCTCGCTGCCCAGGCGGGCCTTGAACCCACGGGCTCAGGCAATCCACTCACCTCAGCCTCCCAAAGGCGCGGGATTACAGGCTGAGCCACCCAGCCCGGCAATTGTCCACATTTTACAACTAAGACTACAACTTAGTAATTCATAAGGGTTTTTTTTAACAACTTTGTTCATAATTACAAATAAGTAGGCACAGATCATTTTACATCCATGTGGTCTGTTCGCTCCAAAGGGTTTTGCATCAAACTGTTACAAACAGAAATAATCAAAATGTCTTATGTGTAACCTATTAAGAAGAACTTTTAAGATTTTTTTTTTCTGCGAAAACACTAGAAAAACAACAGGATACCAACATGGAAGCCTGCAGAACTAGAAGGCCAAAGAAGCACCCCAACTGGCAGTCACCTTTAGTGACAAAACTCCAACTACCCATCAAACACCTGGTAAGGACAAATCTGCTAAGGGGATGGTGCCCATTGCTTATTGGTACAGTCTGTGGGGGTACTGAAAGCATAGTTGCCCCAAAAAGGCCTTAATCTCTAGGACCTTGTCCATTGCGAAGGCCAAAGATCCATTGGGAAGCAGTTGCACGCTCATCTGAAGAGAGGAGAGAACACTTGGCTCACAAATGGTGGCCACTTATGAAGGACTACAAATGTGCTAAACTGCCTGGCACTGGCTCACCATCACCCCAACAATCCCCCAGGTAAATAGGGCGCTGGAACCTAAATTAATTTCTTAATTTAACACAGGTGCCAGCCTTTTGGTCCTGGCCATCCATGTTGAAATCATATAGCCTTATCCAAAATAATTTTCTCCTTTAAACAAAAGAGGGGGCGAAAGGAAGAGACAATTCAATTAGCCCTCCCCCATCATCTTTGTTACAAAAAAGCAAGTTTGTTTTGTTTTGTTTTGTTTTCAAAATCTTTGGACTATCATTTTGGCTAAATAAGCAACTTTTACAATAACTACTGTGATTTTGTGTTATAACATGCTTTTAAAAACTTTGGTACTTAAGCTCTTCAAGTTCATGATTCAGTCTCTCTAGGGTGAGATAAGAAGCAAGCTCCAGGAACCACACCTACCCCACCCGCTTCCGAATTGTCTGAAGGCCAGATAAGTTGTTTTCACTAACAGCACTGCCAAATTGATAACAAACTTTAAAATCTCCTTCTAGACACTAGGATTACCATCCAACATAGGATGAATGGCAAAATAACCTGGGCTTCACCCTCTAGCATATCAATTGCTGTAAAAGTATATCACACCTATTACAAAAACAAAGGAAACCGTTTTCTCTTGCCAATGTTTACCTGTTTTGAATTCTCAATCTAAGCTACAACCTAACTACAAGTCTCTAATGTTTTCAATTCTTCTTTCTTCAGACTTTGCCAAAGTGGCTGTATTTCCTTATTAAAGTACAACTATAGATAATTTACAGAGACATGTTTCAACTTATGTTTTAATGAATACATATAATTTACGGGACTTTCGCTTTTCCAACATTGTTTTTGGGACAATAGCCTTTTTCATCATTGTTTGCTTAATAACTTTTGCCTGTGCTCTTGTTTGATGTTTTATTAAATCCAAAGAGTATATTCGCTTAGGGTCCTACCGTTTCCTATTCATGCCCTTGAAAATAGATGGTAGGAACATGGCTAGGACTCCATCTCGGCAGGAAGTAGATACAGAAGAATGATCTTTGCCCCGTTTTCCCAGGATCAAAAGAATATTTCCAAGAGCAGGAGTGGGGAATGAAAGGCACCTACAGAAACCCAGAAGAAACTTAGCTTATTCTTAGTCTTTTTGCCTCAGTGTAATGATTAGCAAACATTCAGACATTCTACTGCAGGACAAACAGAAGCCTATCCCACCCCCCTCCCCCACCCAGGCAAATCTTCAGATGCAAGATCAGGACAACCCAAATGACAACCCTACCTTTGGTCAAGGAATTTGTGAATTGCAAAAGTATAACAAGTCTCTTGCAGGAATCACCCCCTCCCTGGGGGGGGGGCTAACCTATGTGACACCAAGAAGCCCCACCATGGCAGCAATCATGTGACTAACCTACCCATCTGCCTGCTGTCCATCACCTGACATCATCAGTACCTGCGCTTGCCTGCCCCTTTGTGATGATGTAGAAGCAGACTACCACTCAATCACCTTAATGATCCTTCCCTGTCTAGGGGAATGGTTAAAAGGACTCAACCACAAGCAACCAGGGGCCATTGCCTTGCTAGAGTCTGGTGTGGCCATGTGCTCTTTGAGCCATGGCTGTCACCATGCTTCCTGTCTTTGGTCCCTCTCCCCCACGTTGGGGAGGTGAATCTTCTCTCTTCCTTCTCTTTCTCTCTCTAATTTACTTTTAAATAAATTTTTCTTTCTTAACCCTTTTGTGTGTTGCAATTCTTTGCAATTTACTCTGATCTCTGGGTTCCCAGCACGCACCTTCGGCTTGCCAGCCCCGGATGGAAGTGCTGCACGCCTCGCCTCGCCTCACTTCTCCACCCTCACCTGATCCGTCCGCACCCTAACAGTGACTAGAAAGGGAGACAAGGACTACCCTGAAGAGGATATGCAACATCCAGGAGAAAAGCATTTGTACCACATTAAGGCAGTGGGAGAGTGGTACCTCTTAAAGGAGACAGGTATACCATATTTGCAGATTCAGAAAGCTCAGAAGTATCTGAGAATTTGTGATTGGAGGGTATATCTATCCAAGTGTTTCCATTCTATGTGTGTGGTTCTCATTCTTTTCTAAACAGTGCCCTGCCCTTAACAAGCATACTCTGTATCTATTGAGAGTTTAACCTTATTTGGAGATTGGCTACTTTGTCATTAGGAACTGAATCTAATACTCAGCTTGCCATGCTGCCTTGCTGCAGGGAACATTAGCCTCTGGGTATGCTACCAAAAGGGACTCTGGCTTTCACACTTTACTTGCAATTGACAATTAATTAATCTCTTTTTTTTTCAGGAAAAAATTCAGAGCCATCAGTGGGGTAAATGTGGGTATTCTCAGCAAGCTGTTGCTTCTACCCAGAAAGTTTATTGTGCTGAATGTCTTTTCTCTGGATAATTGTTTCCCTATCAGGGCCCGCACAGTAGGATAGGAGATATTCAATGCTGTGAATGAATCTACTTTGTTGTTCCACTACCCTTACAATCAAAGTCTGAACATGATTTTTAACATAATCTTCTGTCGTGCTTCAGGAGATAGGAAATTCCTTAAATGCCACCACAGATGTCTTCTTACTTTCACAGCATGACCTGAGTAGAGATCTAACTTTTCTGTTGCTGTTATTAACTTATATAAAAGTTTTGGGGCAGTTTGTAAAAGTCATACTAGTGCATAGTCCTTGTAATCACCATTACCTTTACAATTTTTATTTAGAGCTGTTGCAAAATGCTGTGGTCTGAATGATTGTGTGTCCCCAAAGTTTATATGTACCCTGGGAGGTGATGAGACCACAATGGCAGATCCCTTGTGAATGGGATTAGTGACCTTATAAAAGAGGTTGCAGAGAGTTTGTCTGTCTCTTCCAACATGCGAGGAGAGAGGAGGAAGGTACTATCTGTGGATCAGAAAGTAGGACCTCACCAGAATCTGCAGGTGTCTTGATCTTGAACTTCTCATCTACAGAACTGTAAGAAACAAATTTCTGTTGCTTATAAGCATCTCTGTTTATGATATTTTGTTATAGTAGGTAAAACAGAATAAGATACATATTCTGTATGTATGTATTCCACCTAAGCCTCATCCCACTCTATCACATGTGAAACTCTTGGCAAGAAAGATGCTATTACACTCCAGTGGTTATCATCCACCGTACTTACTATCAAAAAGGACGTCCTCTGTTGCCGTCTGACTGACAAATAATTCAATTACAGAATCTTGTTCCAAAGTTCTTTCTAGGTCCATTTTCATTACCAACTTCTATAGTGTGAGAAAGCCCTGAGACCCAGAAGCAGAAAGATTCAAGAGCTGGATAGGAAAAACAGCCAGCATGTACATCAGTTGTCCACAGTGATTATTACTCAGAGGTGAGTTCAGGTTATGTACGATGGGCATCAAAAGTGTCTGATATAGTTATTTAGTCATTCCTCTTTAAAGAATAATTCTAAAGAATTGCTCAAACATGTTTCCCTCTGTCTAATTTATAATTTTTCAATTAATATACCTAAAGATAAAATACATAAATTTGAAGATATAGTTAATCTATTGTTTTTGCTTGTCCTCATCAGCATTCAATAACACAAAGGCAAATTTAACTATCTTATTTGAGCAGTCATAAAAGCCCAAATGCTCTAAAACCATATTTGTTACAGCCTTTAGTATTATTTAATATAAAGTACTTTTTAGACACAACTTTTCTTAACATGAGTTTTGAAAGAAATCCTTTAAAATAAAATCCAATTTACATATTTCAAGACATAGGCTCAAAAATGACATGCAGTGAGTTGTTACCAGATTTATTTTTGGTGTTTTTATTGAAAAATTGATAAAATTGAATAAAAGGATAAAATCTGAATGATAATATATGAGTGAGAGGTAATGATTCCCAGAGGAGAGTGGAAAAAGAGGAAAAGTAAATTGGCTCCTTTATTCTCAGCCATTAAAGCTACAAGCCATTTTTTTTTTTTCAAAAACTTCAATTCTTTTTTCAAGATTACAGGAAAAGTGAATGAAAGGATTCCAAGATTAGTAAGTAAATGTAGGGTGGAAGTCAATCCTATCATTGAGATATAGATATCATCTTCCTATAAATATATGATCCTAAATATGCAAATTATAACAATAATTTAGTATAATAATATGGTCAGAAGTATGTATGTAAAAGTGTGCATCAATTTTAGCAGTCAGGTAACATTCTGTTAATAAGTACAGAAAAATTATTAATTTTCCCTATTATTGTCCTCTTAATAGCATATTATTGTTTTAATGATTAAAAATGGCATATCTCTTTTCCCAAATAACATTTTATTTAAAAGGAAATCTCATCATTAGCAGTGGTTGTGTTTTTAATATAATAAGATAAAAAATTAAGAATTCAAAACTTTTCACCAGTTTTTTCAATAAATAGTTTAAGAATACAGGAGTAAACAATACATTGCTAAAACTTAAGCCAGAATGAAAATTCACAAGAACTCAACAAAAACCCTACTTTCTAAAAACATTATCATCACAAATTTATTCTATCACCTTTTTTTATGTCTTTGTACATTATTTTCTTCTGATTTCTATAGAAACAGTACAAATTATCTCATACTAAGTTAATTGTTGTCTCACATTTGCTTTGTTCACTTGTTGATTTTCTACCTGGTTAAAACAGTGTTTTCATAAAACTGCACAGAAAAGATAAAAGGAAGCTTTTTTATACCTCTCAATGATATCTCACATCCTGAGATTTAGAAAGACTCCCTGCAAAGGAAAAGAGGAAAAGATATTTGGGTTCAAAGGAAAAGAAACAATGAATTTCTTATCACATCTTTGGAAGAATACTTCATGACAGATTATGAAGGACTGATAAATATGTAGAAATGCAAAATATAAAAGTTTACATCACAGACAACTACTTTAAATTGTTAATCCTCCAATTGTTCTCATCCATAATTGTAAATGATTTTGGACCACCCTTCCCATAGACCCAATAACAAGGTAAGAGAGATAATGTTAATAATATTTATATATAATTGTCATACAATTGCAAGTAGAATTATATATGATATACTGAATCTATTTTATTTTATTTTATTTTTTGAGTTGTAGTCTCACTCTGTCGCCCAGACTGGCTGCTCCCGGCCACCGCAGCCTCCACCTGCTGGATTCCAGAGATCCCTCCGCCTCAGCCTTTCGAGTAGCCGGAATTACAGGTGTGTGCTACCACGCCCGGCTGATTTTTTGATTTATTGTAGAGATGAGTCCTCGCTGCCCAGGTGGGTCTCGAACCCATGGGCTCAGGTAATCCACTCACCTCAGCCTCTCAGCGAGATTACAGGCTGAGCCACTGAGGTATTTTATTTTATAAGTAGAAAAATATGGGTCTAAGTCTTCATATAACACTGCCTTCAATCTCACAATATTTCATTCTGTGTCTCACTGATAAAGATTCCCAACTCCTTATCTCATGGAAACAGTTTTACTCTTTTTTTCTTTCTTTTGAGATCACTCTGTACACCCACAGTTATTTTTACAGATGCTGCCACCACCATAAATCCTTTGTAGTACAGATTTCCCTTTGCCCTAAAGGACAAAGTATATGAAACTCAGCTTCATATTTATGATATACTAGCATAAATTATTCTGTTATTGCATTGCTTTTTTATTTATAAAGATAAAATAAATTCACCTTTTGAACAGTTCTAATACTATGATAAATTTTAAAATTTAAAGCAAAGAAAAAAGATTATAATATTTTCCTTTCTGAAGCATTTGCTATATGAGTGAAGCTTCTTTGCCTCTAAAAACAATATTTATGCCATAATCTGTGGATTTAAAATTACATGTAAAGAATTGGCCACCAGAAGTTGTTAAATCTTATTTTTTTTAAATGCCATATTGTATTTGTTACTAACCAAATGTTTGAAATTCCTGTGAAAATTCAACTTAAAAATGAAAATCCTTTAGAAAAATGGGTTCAATATTTAACTAGAAAATATAACAGCCTAAAAGGTTTTATGAAAATAAGTAAAGATATTATTGCCCCTAAATAACTAGTTTTCCAGTTTTATGTTCACATCTATAACTAACATAAAAATTATTTGCAAATTATTGTCTGAAGCCTCAGCAAATACTATCTTTAAAAATTATCATTTTGTTTTTTTTGTCTGTATCATAACAAAACCTGAAAATATTAATGACTCAAACACAGAAAAACCTAAAGCAGGTCTCCCAAATACATAAATATTTTAAAAAGTGTTTTTAAAGAGAAATCCTTTATAGAGACCCACGCAGGAAACCTATACATTTTCTATGTAACATAGCATTAGTAGTAATAAAATGATAAATATAAGTAAGATTAATTTGCAGAAAGATGTGCAGAAAATGGACATACCTTGGTCCCAAATAAAACCTTTACTCTGTGCCTTTCATTGATGTAATCTGAAGAGCAAAGATTTCTTGGTGTCTGTTCTTATGTTCTAGAGAACAAAGTTAACAGAGAGTCTTTCCTCCTAGAGCTTGTAATGCTGAAATATTTCATTTCTGCCAATTATGCACCTATATACTTTTATTTTTAAAAGGAAATCAAATAGGTGATTGTTATTAATGAATGTGCTTTCAGAATTTACAAAATAGATGCAGATTCAGGATGCAAATGACAAGATATTAGGTCAGAAGGTAAATTAGTAAACATAGAATGTAAGTCCAGCAATTGAATTCAAATTGCTGAAACTATCTTTTGTTCTATGACTCTAGTATTTCCGTCAGTTATTGCTGTGCCAAAATCTTTAGAATAGTAAAGTTCTGAGGATCACTCTGGACAGAGGAGGAGGATTAATGAAGAGGAAAAAAAGTGAGTGTTGATAGATCAGTCTCTACAAAGTGCAATGTAATAAGAAAGCAAGAGTACAGACTGAAGAGTTAGCCAGCATCATAGTTAACAATAATTTACTGTATATTTCAAAATAGCTACAAGAAAAAAAATTTAATGCTCTCAACAGAAAGAAATGATAAATCTTTGAGGTGATGGATATCCCAGTTATCCTGATTTGATCTTTACACATTGTTTACACATATCAAAATAGCACATGTACTCCAAAATATGTACAATTATAATAAATCAATGAAAAATTGAAAAATGAGTAAGATGAATCAAAATCATTCTTTTTTTTTTTTTTTTTTTTGAGTTGGAGTCTACTCGGTCACCCAGACTGGAGTGCAGCAGCCGCTCCCGGCCACCGCAGCCTCGACCTGCTGGGCTTCGGCGATCCTTCCGCCTCAGCCTTCCAAGTAGCCGGAATTACAGGCATGCGCTACCACGCCCGGCTGATTTTTTGATTTATGGTAGAGATGAGGTCTTGCTGCCCAGGCGGGTCTCGAACCCGCAGGCTCAGGCAATCCACTCACCTCAGCCTCCCAAAGGCACGGGATTACAGGCTGAGCCACCGAGCCTAGCTCAAAATCATTCTTACATAGAAAGTAGAAGTTTCGGGGATCTTAAGACAACTGAATAGAGCCATCTCCTGAGATCTTCTGTGTGGGAATAGATATAAATCCTAGAATAAGGTTGGAAAATTAAGAGAAATTCTTAATAGGGGTGAAAAAGAAAATAAAAATCAACAAGAAGGAATGAAATTATGGGAGAAGTGTAGACTTAGTTGGCTGTGATTATCAACACTTTGTAATTTTGTAGGTGGAATTCCTTTAAGTAATTATAAAATTCAAAAGTTTGTTATGCTGGCAAAAAACTGAAGTAGCTTAGATGAAACAGCGTTAGATCCAAGGAAGGCTTGTGAAATTCAGATGTTTTATAACATCAAAGGGATGTTGCATTCATCATGACTATTGAAAGTGACTGTGAAAAAATAAATATTTGAGATGAATTCAGAAGCTATTGAGAAAAAAATTAAGAAAGAGTAAGGACTTTAAGAGGAAAATTGATTTCGTGAGAGTTTAGCAATGTGATCTTTAGGGTAATAGATCCCAAAATTAGGTAAACCTCCCTACTTCTCACTTAAGCATAGTTGGTACCTGAAGATTCCTCATTTAGGCTTTTGCTGTATGGGAAGCAGAATTTGCAAATATAAGAATAATCGTGGCTTTGGAATTTTATATGGTATGAATAATGTTCCAGTCCTGAAATCTTGGTAGAAGGACTTGAACTTGTGTTCTGGTAACACATTATGGTTCTTCATATCAAAGATTGGGAAGGGGTGCTGAGTTGAATGAACGGTAAATAAAATTAAGATAACTGTTAGGAAAAGCCTATTCTCCTGATCAAATCAACCCTTGGAAACATCAGTAGAAATGCTGAAAAAAGGGGAGAGAGAATAACTAGAAGTGGAAGATATAAGAAAAGGCATTTATAGTAGAACGTGTTCCCTATGGCAAAACTGAAGGAATCCCAAGGAATCAGATTGTGGGAAATGTAGGAATAACCAAGAATAAGGAAGATCTGAATGGAGTTGAGTCTAAAGATGAAAAAAGCCAAGCTCTAGCAGTTTCCTCCTTGGGATTGGTTAATTATCTAATATAAAATTTAATGGTGTCTGTTTTGAATTTGTTTAAATTATTTGAAAATGTTTGATAAAATATTACTTAAATTTTTGCAGTTTTTAAAACCAATTAGAAAAAAAGTAAAATACTTTCTAAACAGAGAATCCCACTCTAAGAATACTGTCTTCATTCTGTTACTAAAATTTTTGCATAAAAGCATATCATTAAGATTATTTATAGTCAATATAAATGTTTCTTCTCTCTCACACACAAACACACACACAATTAAATATTTCACCAACATGATTTCTAGGGAGCTCTTGTAAGGAATATATGTAGTTTTAAAAGGTGACTTAAAATGTTTCCCTACTTATCAACTGCTAAGAGCAATCATATTACAATGATAAATGTCACATTATATTTATGCAACTTATACTGTGTTCTAGTTTTGGTGATGCCTCTATCAAAATGATTTTAGAATCAAACAGCATGCATTTTATTGCAATAGGTTAGTTCAGCTTAGATAGTGCCATTTTTTTCTTCTGACATTTCTTGCAAATTATCAGCTTTTGCAACACATGAAATAGTCAGAGTTCATGTCCTAAAGATGGTAGTTGAATGATGATAATGATAAACAGATACAGCAGTCCTGGAAATACCACCTGTACTCAGAGAAATGAACAGTAAATGTTGCAAATGAAAAAGCTTCAGAAATCATTTCAGTAGTTTTTAGTGTTACTTTCCAACTACAAAAGGCTTGATTGTTCAATAAAACATCACTAGAGCACAAATAGCCAACTTCAACCTCTCTATTCATATCAATTTTCTGCAAATCTAAAACTACTCTAAAATATAAAGTCTTTTATTACAAAATAAATTATAAAAAGTCTTCCTATATTCTATATGTATATATATATATATATATCATCATGTAATTCAACATATCTTTCTGAAAAATAGTTATTTCTTTATAATTTTCAGAACTCACAATATAAATATTTCCTCTATGATTTTTATTGGGACTGGTATTTGGGAAGAATGAGAAGAATTTTTTTTTACAGTGTTTTCTCAAAAATGCCTTCAGGTTACATTTTCATTTTATAATCTATTATTTTATGGTTTAAAATGCATATCATTTATTAAAATTGTTATAATTCCATAGATATCAGTTCATATTATTTTCAGTATGTGCTGAAAGTGGATGATATTTATCTTTCATTTCATGGGATAAGCATAATTCCAAACATGTTTTCCAGTTTTTTTTTTAAACTCGTGATATATAAGAAAATGATGTATTCTTATTTTGTCTTAATACACTTTAAAAATCATATATATGGAGTCATCAGAAAACAGTGGAACAGTTTTCTGCTTTTGAACCTCAATATGCCTTGTGTTTTTGAGGCATTATAATTTCTTGTGCCACAAAGAACAAAAATGAAGAATCAACCAAAAACCTATTTTAAAGAAAATTCTGCTGGATAGAATGAAAATACCCTGAATGGCATGATTGTGTATCTCCAACACTTAACACCAATAAATCAAAGGAGAAAAAGCAAATCTGTGCCAAGAAATAATATAGGCCACTTATATTTGTGAACACATCTGCTTCTGTTGGCACAACTTGCTTCCAAAAATTATTGAGAAAACTATGATAGGAAAAGAGATAAGAATTTTCGAGTATCATGACAGTATTGCTTTATTTTATCAAGAATGTCAGTAACTGATTTTGAAATACATTACCATAGTAGTTAGATATAATTTTATTTAATTTGATTTTAATTTCAGGCAATATAGGTTCATAAAAAAGATAATAATGCAAAGCATTTGAGAATTTAAAATATAATGTTATTTTAATAGGTAACTGATCACTCAAAATATTATAATTAAATTAAATAATATAATTCACAGTTAGTATGACCCTAAACATTCTTAAAAATAAATACATTTCTCATTAAAGTATTTTGTATTTTTATTAATGATTTTATTTTGTTCTTTAGCAGTGATGCTAGAGGGAATAACTGTTTGTTTACTCATTTTATATAAAATGTAAAAATTGATAGAGAAATGTTCTATTATCTGCATAAATTATTTAGAGAAGATTTTATAGATAACTATGTAAAACTTCTGAAACAGGGTTACATAAAACCCTAGAGTACATGCCAACTGTATGTGAATAAGTTGTTATAGTACATTTCATTTGAATACCAGTCCTGTTCAAAGATTTACAGAGGAAATATTAGTTAATTTTCTTCATAAATGGCTCTTGATAGATCTTTTAAGGTAAATAAAAATCTAGTGTTATTTAAAGAAAAATTCAAAAATCAATGTGAATTTTTTAGTGTAAATATAAAAGTTCAAAGAACAGGTCACTCCCAACCAAGACCAAGGTCTAGGAGTGTTTATCTGCCTCTGTCTTTAAGGTACATAGAGAATACATTTAAGAAGCCCAGCTGTATGCTAACTGAATAGTGGTGTGCTAAGGTGGAAATAATGTTGTGGTTATCTCTGTCCTCACAAAAATTCCTTAGAAAAAAAGAGAGACAATGACTTCTAGCATTAAGAAAGAAAAAGTAAATTAAATTCGCTCATTCAATCATTTATTCATTCACCAACTGTGTAGGTATTGAAAGCCTACTATGTGTCCTGGGGATTCATCAATGCAGAAAGCAATCACAGCCCCTCTATTCATGAAGCTTACGTTGTAAATGGATTATACTGTGGCATAAATGGAGTCAGCCACAGAGGACTTTTAGGCAAGTAAATGCCACTTTAGAGCATAATTATCTAACCTGAGGAGAATGAAGAACATGAACACTAAGATGACTGTTCTTTAATGTATTAGTATTAAACCTTTCTTTCCAAGACTTCTCTTTGCTTGGATACAGTGCACTACCTCAGTTATAACAAGAGCCTGGACATCTCTGAGCAAAGCAACCAGTAGGTTATGAACCCAAAGCTGCTAGCAGCTACAATAGTCTGTGTTTTTCTTGTAGCTACTATGAATTCTGTAGTTTTTGAGCAGTGGTATACTAGAAAATTGTTCACAACTAGCTCTCTGTAACTTTATAAATTTACAGATATGGATAGATAGATACATAGATAAGTTTATCATAAATTTTATTAACATTTAAAAATGGATAAGGCACAACTTACTAATATAATATCCAATACTCATTGTCAATGCCATAGAGCCAATTGATTCTCACAGAATATTTTAATTGATTTTTGCAAACCTCTTGTATTTGTTGCCAACTTACAGTTGCAATTGATGAAAGAGTATAATTGCAACATGAATGTCAGTTGATATTTTATTTGCTTTAATGAGTAAAAGAAAGTAAAACAAAATTAAGACATGTCTGGAGCGACACATTTTTCAAGTGCAGGAGCTGCTACTTTACTGGGAAAAATAATAGCTTCCAAACTGAAGGATATTTCCTCTTTTATTGTGTATTAATCACAATGTAACAGCTATGGGCGCCGTACATTTTGAAGTTTAACCTGCATTATTCACATTTTCCCCCCGTCACTCTCCAGTCAAACAGCAAAGCACTCACTTTCCTTTTTCAAGATAAATGCATGTCACTGAATGCAGAGTTGGAAAGAGATTAACAGTAGCTCACCATTATGTATTCTTTCCACTATACAGATTATTAAAATAAGTATAAATAACTTCAAGATTATAGATAAGAGAAGAGAACCTAAAGTTAAAAAGCAATGTTTTGAATATTTATTAATATTAATATTTTAATATAATTTATTTACCAGTACATTTACATGGTTTAATTTTTAATAAGTGATTCACAAATGACTTACAACATTTCTGAAAATTTAACAATCAGCTCTCATGAGCAGGTGTGAATGAGTGTCAGCATAATACTGTTTATGAGTATCTAGCAACCCCTTCGTGCCTTCGTATTCTCCGCTTGGTTTGCTGGGGACTTTTCTGATTTTAGCACTGAAAATCTCATGTTTCTGCCCCAGGCAAACTGGGACATTTGATTATTCTAATTCATAAACTCTGCAAAATATTTGTGTAACTGTCTTCTTATTGGTAAATCAGGATTCTTTCTCTAAACCTAGCGCCCTTGCCAGTTCCTTTCTCCACAGGATCCCTGTCCCTCTGTCTCTAACTTTTATCCAGGATGCGACTCTATAAGATAGACTATTGCCATGGTTCCTGTCACTACCAGACTTTGAATAGCACCCTCATTCTGTTTTGAAGTTGTAATTCAGGCCCAGCCTAATTCAGGCCCACATCATGCTTTTGTGGCTTATTGAGACCAAGCCTTTGGCATCATTGAAACCTCTTTTATTCTCCACTTAATGGAGTTCCCCATAATTACTTTAGAGTTACTATGAACATTAAATGAGATTATGTTTATACAATGCTTAATATAGATATTCAATTATTAGTAACTATTACAATAGTATTCTTATTATTAGTCCTAACTCTTCTAAAACCAGCCATTTCCTTTCCCTGGTGGCCTCTGCTAAGAGGCAGCCTACCTTTCAGCAAGCATACACACAAGTTATTTCTGCAAAAGAAAAAGAAAATCTTAGGACTGCAAACTCAATATGCCAAAGGGAACATTAAGCTTGGTAACTGAGTCACCTAAAAACAACAACAAAAACAACCGATCCTTGTGTTCACAGATAGCTGTAATTTTGCATGTTTATCTTATATAAAACGTAGATTTACTAAGTGCAAGACAAATGCAAAGTTGACTTTTTCTATACCTCCTCTTTACACACGTAAAATGTAAATTTACTAATCAAAATCTCACAAGAATGTAACCACTTGGGTCATTGTCTACCTTCTCCCTTCCCCCCTTATTTCTCCTTCCTCTTGCTTACTTTTTCCTCTTCAAATATTGAAGTGCCCAAAACCCTCTTTGGAAAAAACACAGGTCACAGATCCTACTACAACTTGTGTTTCTTTTTCCTGAATACCTCCTCAATTTTGACAAAACAAACACCTAATCGACAGCGATCTGCTTCAGTCATCTTTTGGGTTTATATTACACAGGCTGTCTCCATCACATATAACTGAACAAGAGAATCCTATGGCTCTTACTTCATAATGAAGTAATGAGTACCTGCCATAATCTGGTACTGATGATTCAACTGGCTCTGCATGTGTCTTCCAGCCAGCCCTAAACATAGCTGATTTTTCCAGTCAATCTCGTTTGCTACGTTTTAAGCTAAGTGCTCTTTATCTTTCAGAGGTTGTTCAAACTTAACTCATATTTACATGTAGGAAGAGTAAGAGACTGCTTTTGCCTGACTGGCAATACTTTTCACCTTGGTGGTATTGTATTGGACGGAAATAAAATTCAGGAAAAGGAATACAAAATGTAGGTAATGGGAATTATTCCTTTTTTTAGGAAATTGTTTATGGAACACACTTGAGAGATGATTTAAAAGAGAAGTCAATCCTCTAGAGTAGAGGTCAGCAAACTGTGCCCCCACCCACATTCTGCTTTTGTAAATAAAGTTTTATTGGTTCATAGACATGCCTATTCATTTACACGTTGACAGTGATGCTTTTACACTACAAGTTCAGACCTGAGTAATTATAACAGAAACCAAGTGGCCTGCAAAATCTGAAATATATACTATCTAGCCCTTTAGAGAAAAATTTGACAATTCTCACTCGAGTGTCTAAATGAAGATATACTTTTACAGTTCCACCTGGCCAGAGGCAGTGACTTGAGATAGGGAAAAATTGGTTTCCAGATATTCCTAGATTTTCAAATAAGGAAAAGAACACGTTCTTGCTCCTTCCCCAAATTAAGCCACATGCCTAAAGTGATTAAAGATCAGGACTGTGTCTATTGTTTGCTTTGACAGAATCTTCTAAAATGAAAGCAACGGAAAACTCTAAGAGCCTACACTGTCAGAAATTGATATGTTTACCGTAAAAGAGAGGGATTATTTCTTTTTGCCATGCAGCTTTCAGAATATCATCATTTTCTGAAATTATGTCTACATTCTCTGAGTGAAGGATTAGCAAGTTCTATTGCCTTGAGCCAGAACTAAATTTGTTCTTTCATGAGAAAAATTTGTATCATTTGTGTAGTGGAGTAATCATGAGTATATACTAAGAAATTCTTAGAATGAGCAAGGATTTATACAACAAAATCAAGTATAATTTATCAAAGAAATATATTAATTATACTTATTTTTTATTGTGCTTCATTAAACAGTCAAATAAATTGGAACTATTTTATTTTCAGTTTTTCATGGTTTTTCTCCATAGGTTTTCATAAAACAAAACCAAATTATCGAGAATACTGAGTTTTGTGATGTCCGCTCCAATGGATATTGTAGAAAATTAGGTTAGATTGTCAGGATTCTTATTCTTCAATAGTCTCTTTAGTATCTTTAAACAAGATACCACATTCTTGCCTGAAGCATTAGCAATAAAAGGTGCTACATAGAACTAGGAAGTTCATTTAATGTTAGCATATTATAACTAATTATTTTAAAGGAACATTGTAAAATCTCCCTAATTGAGTAGCTATCCTTTAAGGACTTTCTGGTAGAAATGTTGGAATTATTGAATCGGGACCCAGAAAGTGGCTCATTTCTACCCATTAAAGAGAAAAAAATGAATCTAAAATAGTTTAATTTGCCTTATAATCAAAACTCCTTCCCTTCTTCTGTACATTTGGTGATGAGAATGAGGAGAGCAAGTTGGCTGGGTATAGGGCCAGGCCTGAAAATTCTGCATAAGTTTCACTGTTGGCTCCTTTTCCAGGGCTCTACCACTCATGTCTATGTCTACCTACCACACACAGACAAGTACACACAAATATGTACACATAAAGAGTCACTCAAGGTTTTAGGAAAATTAAAATTCAGATAGAAATATTCACCCCACAAGCCTATTTGAGCTTACTGCACTAAGTACTGACTCCTTCTTCTCCTTCCTTGTTGCTTATATAAACCAACACAGGATCAGAATGGAACACACATCACTTCCATATTGTCACTCTTAACTGAGCTTTTAGCAAAAGCAGTGAATATATAGCAGAATCTGGGGAGATAGGGAGAAAGACAGAAGCTGAAGAGGATCATGGAGATCCTCCCTCACTCCTTAATTTTTCAATCTAATAACCATGCTCTTGTTTGACAGCAGGGAAGTAAAGAGGAAGGCATGCTGTCTCTTTACTCTTATTGAAACCATACTTATTTGCTAGGGTAAACAAATATTGCCCTATTTGTCAAGCTCTTCCTTGATCTGCAGGAGCAAGATTAATTAAACGCTCTATACTGAAGTTTTCTGAAACTTTGGTGACTGCTTTACCATAACCCTTATTCCCCCACACAATTGATGCATAATGAGGCATGGACATGATTGGAATATGAGTGAGCATTAGACAGGGTTGGGGGAACAGAAGCAGATATACCAAGTCACATAATGTTCAGATAAGTTTTTGTTTTTGAAAGGATAAAAAAAAATTCAGTTTTTTTTTTTGCTGTAATGTGATTTCTGAACATATAGAAAAAGTTGTATCCATGATTCAGAAAGAAAGAAGGTGATATCTAGAGCAAAAACACTAATCGCTGAAACTTGATTTTCAAAATTGATTTTTAAAAGATCTTGTCAGAAATAATAGTTTGGAGAGAAGTGCATTCATTTGGAAGATCCAGATTTTGTTAGAACAAAAAAAGCATCTGTAGATTCAAAACACAAAAACAAAAATTATAGAACTGAAGAGAAAGAAGAGAAAAGCCTCGATTCTACTGTAGGAACTTGTACTTCAATGTGGAGCCTGTTCCTGACCTTTCTATCAGTTTTTAAATCCTGGAGTGCAATAATGACACTTTCCAATTAAGTTCAGCACCCCAGGTTATAGGGTAACTTCGTTTTTAGAAAATCAGTTTGAGGGAAGGAACACAAGTTAACTATTTCTTGGGTCAGTATAATTTCAGAGTTCTAGTGTGAAAGAATACATCAAGGAGGGAAGGATAGGAACAACTCATCCTGTAACTTCATGACACCATGGGTGTTTCATAGCGAATTGTTTCTACAGCAAATGTGTCTACTCAGCTATGAGTGTCATTTCCCTACAAACTCCACTGAGAAACCATTTTATAGAAGTTCTTCAGAAGTAGGAAGGAGAGGAATCACGGTTATCTGCATAGTTTCTTCTAATATTCTGTTTTTTTTGTAGGAAGATAGCTACCACACACTTCCAAACAGAGTCTTCTTACTGCTTTGGTAGCCTCTTGAAAAGTCATATCTCACACCCAGTAACATAGTGTTTCATCTGAGACCAGAAGTGGCAATAGTTGTGAGAGCTTTGAGTTAGCAGGCATTGGTAGAAAAATTGGACAAATGTGCACAGAATTCTTAGGCTTTGACTGTAATTGACATTACAAAAGCTAGTTTTGACAAGTAGAGAAGGCCAAGAGAATTTGAGATGTATCTATTACAGTGGGTTTATTCTCTCACTTCTTGGCAAGCTATGAGAAAGTAGTCATGCATTCAAATACATGCCACTATAAGATAGCCAGTAAAGCAGACAAAACGGTAGTACCATCCCCCTAACCACTCTCACACACTTCCTGAGAGCCATAGAGAAAATTTAAAATGTTTCCTGGGACTTCCTAGTACAGTAGGTGGCTGATTATTAAGAATCGATAGATTCTTCATTAGAGGAAATCTGGACTCCAAAACTTATCTCAGTTCAGAGTAATGCTTCTCTGGTTTAAAGAAAATAAGTGAGCCGGGCTCGGTGGCTCAGCCTGTAATCCTGCGCTTTGGGAGGCTGAGGTGAGTAGATTGCCTGAGCCCACGGGTTCGAGACCTGCCTGGCCAACTTGGCGAGACCTCATCTCTACAATAAATCAAAAATTAGCCGGGAATGGTAGCGCGCGCCTACCAATGGTAGCTGCATGGAAGGCTGAGGCAAAAGGATCGCAGGAGCCCAGCAGGTCGAGGCTGCAGTGACCGGGAGCGGCCACTGCACTCCCGTCTGGGCGACAGAGTGAGACTCCGACTCAAAACAAAATAAATAAATAAAAATAAAAAAAGAAAGAAAGAAAATAAGTGAAATTATAATATGCATATCTTGAATTGCAATTGTAAATGTAAACATGCTTTAGATGTAAGCAACAATAAAAAAATTAACCAAGCAAAATAAAATAAAATATAAATCAATGGCTGTTACATGTCAAATAGGTGTCATAAAAAGTATAGGTAGCAGTGCTCATGAGAGAAGATAACTAATGGCAGAAACATCAGGGGATGATAATAAATATGGCAAGAATAAAACTAGGTCTTAAAGAATAATAGAATTTTGATAGACAGAGATGCTCTGATAGCATTTCAGAAAAAAGGACTAAAGAAAGAGTTTAGTAGTGGGTTTTATATAGCTGAAGATAGAAGGGAAGTAGATCCAGATCATAGAGCTTTAATGGTCAAACTTAAACAGCTGTTATCATAAAGATAAATATATATATATATATATATATCTTATACAATATGTATATATCTATAATCTTAAGCAAAGGACTGACATGAACCAAGGGAAGCTCTAGAAAAAACTATCAAGTAACTACAATAGAGACTGCTAGGAGTGAATTAGAAAAAACTAAGAAGACTATGACAATAATCTAGTTGCAAAATAATAAGTGCCTAAATTATAAGTGATAATTGTATTGTGGTAGTAAAAATAGAAAGTAATAACTAATTATATTCTATAGCTGATGATTCTATTCGACATGGGATTCATGTATAGGAATACTACAGTGATGATTCTGAATTTTGAGAGTAAGTTACTATATGATTGTTGGCCCAAGCCAGTGGAAAGGAATGCCAAGAGGGATGGTTTGAGAAAAATAAGGGAATACGTTTGGTTTTTGGCTTACAGAATTTGAATAAAAGACAAGACATATTTGAAAAAAATATAAATTTGGTAAATCTAAATGACATTATAAATTCAGGAAAAAAGAGACCATGTCCTGATAAGGATAAGGCAATTCATACTATATTACCCAAACAACAGAAGATATTGGTGACCATTATGATGACTGTGATAGTAAAAGTGAAATATAAAACCTGAAAATATTGTGTTGAATAAAAGTACTTCCATAAGAATCTTCACACAATTACAATCTGAATCTCTCTTTTTTCATATATTTTAAGAATTATTGTAATTAATTGTTGACATTGTTTCTAAGAAACACATTCCCCTTGCCTAGGTGCTAAAAATGTGCATTTTGATTGCTTACAAAAACTCTAAACACTATTTGGTGACTAAATATTGCGCAATAATATTTTGAAAAATTCATATTTGCCTTGACCTTATTGAATATTAAAAACAAATTTTTTCTATTTCATTCCTTACTTTTTCTCCTCAGAGCAGCCACATTGTTGATCCTAGATATCTGGGCTTCCTTAAAACCCAGGAAAATGATCTGGTATTCTGGAATGTCCTAGAATGACTTCAAAAGTTCAATGAGGAAGGAAATGATTTAATCACAAAAAAGAACATTGGATTTCAAGAGTTTTCAAGAGAAATGGGGTAAGATATGTTCTTAGAAAAGTAGATAACTTACAAAATTTCTTCAACTCCACTCAGGTAATAAAGAGAATCTGTGAGTTATGATGACTTACAGAGGCCTACAGTCTGGACACAGAACTACTTATCCTTGGGCACTACAGTTAAAAGCCAGTAGTCTCATTTCACAATGAGAAAGTAGGCATTAATGGGGCTGCCTGCCATAGAGCTCCCCTCTGTGTATGTAGTAATCATAATCATATTGGTAAACTGGGCTTACCACTATGATTATGGTAAACTGGGCTTGCGCAATGGACAGTTCATCAGTGAACATAATGGACTGAACAACAGAAGTTCTCCCAAATTTCCTGTATCACTTAATTCCAATGTTTGTGTTGGGGAAGAAGCTCTAGGAAAAAAAAAAAGCAAACACGAAAAAAACTAGTATTTGGTTTTCTGTCAAATGTGATGGAAGGGGTGTGACCTGGGTCAAACAGAGCAAGAATAGAAAACAAAAGAGTTAACAGAAACGAATCACTTAATTCACAATAGCACATCTAGCTCATAGTCTTTTTAAATAAAGGTGAAAAATTAGGGGAGAAACAGGACTGTGTCTAGCATCTTGCTTTTTATAGAGATTTCTAGCCTTGATATTTAACTTTAAATATTATTCTACAACAGGTAATTTTCCTTAACAGATAAACAGCTTTTTAGGTTGGAAAGTATATGATCACTGTATAAAGTATATAACTATTATAATACAAGTCTCCGACTATGATGATACAAGCTTCTGAAACGCATTATTCTAATGCCACCTTACAGCTACTATTTATATTGTATACTTATCAACGCTACATTTTTCTCACATTTTTAGACACTAATAATAAATATAGTTCACAATCCTGAAAGACAAAAGAAACAAAAATGCACAGAAATACAAAAGAAACCATATGCTTAGTTTGTTTCTTTTAAACAAACCTATACCGAAGCTCTGTTGAACCTATACTGTGGAATTATACTGCAGAACCCCTGAATTTTCCTTTATCTTGGATCCTTTGGCTGACATCTCTTACAAGAAAACATAAAAAATGAAAAGCATTGTGGGTTCCATTTGAATTATAAGAGGATATTCCTACTAGATAAAGTAGTTGGTACCTTTTTTCTAGTTATTATGTCATGTAAATATATATCTTTTAATATTAAACACATTAAACATTTTGCTAATATCGCAATGATTCTTTCTTTTTCCTCTCTTGTGTTTTTGGTCATATATGCTGGCATTGTATATATGTATATAACAATCATAAGATAGTGTATGACTGCAAAGGAAAGGTAGGCAATTTTTTTCATTAAAAATTGCATATTTACATAGTTCTTACATTTGCAGGCCCCAACATATATATGCAAGGGATACTACTTACTAGTATATAGGCAGAAATATTTTCAGAAGAAAGTGAATAATAAGATTGTGGAAGACACATATTACTTATTACAGACTTGACAAATATACAGAGGGCACAATAAAAGTATATACATTTTTAAGAAAGGAAAAACTGGGTTCAAATTGTAATACTCAATATATACCGGTAACAAAAGTCACCTTTGACTTCTGCAGTTACAAGAGATGCTCAAAGTGGTCCAGACACTCCTCATTACAGTGAACTAAAATTAATACATAAATAACATCTCTTAAAATGTGTATACATACTTTTTGGCACTCCTGGTATATGTGCTAAAAAAAATGAGATCAAAGAACCTCAAAGAAAAGAAAGTTTGTTCTCTGATTTTCAGATATTATTTGTATTTGTTGTATTCCTACTGCATTTTCTAAAAAATTTCTGGAAAGATTGTGAATATCTAACGCAATTGTGAGCTATAGGACAGAGTTTGAATCTCCTGTTGCTTTTGGGGCCCTTACCACATACCAGATGAATATCAAATGTTTCTTTCTAATGTCAAATACAGATGTTTTGTCAAAACAGCTTTAATAACTGATGAAAAATAAAAAATATTTTCTACACACCTGTTATTCTTCAAGGACAATAATCAATGATAATATAATAGATGAGTTAGTTTGAATGTCCCAATTTTAGAAATTTTTGGAATTTTTAGGGTTATAATAACGGTATCCTTTGTTATAATTATTCAATGTCTCTTTTTTAAATTTCCATAACTTTAAGGTACAAGTGGTTTGGGGTTATATGGATGCACTGTATAGGGGTGAGGAAGTCTAGGCTTTTTTTTTTTTTCTTGAGTTGGAGTCTCACTCTGTCACTCAGGCTGGAGTGCAGTGGCATGCTCATGGCCACCCCAGCATCGACCTGCTGGGCTCAGGCAATCATTCCACCTCAGCCTTCCTAGTAGCGGGAACTATAGGCGTGCTACCACATCCAGCTAATTTTTCGATTTATTGTAGAGACGAGGTCTCACCAAATTGCCCAGGCTGTTCTCACACCCTTGGGTTCAGGCAATCCTCTCCCCTCAGCCTCCCAATGTGCTGGGATTACAGAGTTGAATCACCGTGCCCAGCCATATCTAGGCTTTAAGTGCACCCATCACCCTAGCTTCACCCCAATGCTCTGAGTCTCCGATGTCCATTGCACCATTCATACACTTTTGCAGACCCATATCTCTATTTTTAACTCTAAAACGTTATTTGGCACGTGCCTGTAGTTCCAGCTACTTGGAAGGCTGAGGCAGAAGGATCGCAGGAGCCCAGCAGGTCGAGGTTGCGGTGGCCAGGAGCATGCCACGCCACTCCAGTCTGGGAGACAGAGTGAGACTCCAACTCAAAACAAAAAACAAAAAACATGTTATTTACATGTAAAAGGGACACACTTGTTTCTCTTTCATCAGGCCTTACTTCATTTTTCTTTCTATTTACTTTCTTTCCATGTGAAATAATTCACATTACATATTTCGAAGCAATAACTTTCTTTCATTCTTCTCATTTTACTGCCTGACTATTTTTCAGCAAACCATCTGAAGCAATATAGTCTTGTGCCGCATCAACATTTCAGTCTATGATGGCCTGCATATCTGATGGTGGTCACAAACGATTATGATGGAGCTGACAAATTCCTGTTGCTTAGTGATGTTGTGTTATCACATCGGAGCACAATTCATTACTCACGTGTCCGAGGTGATTCTTGTGTATGTATACAAATCCATTGTGCTGCCTATCATATAAAAATGTAGCACATATAATTATTATAGTACCTAACACTGGATAATGATAATATATGACTGTTGTTCATTTATGTATTTATGGTACTATACTTTCAATCATTACTTTAGAGTGTACTCCTACTAATAAAAGAAAAAATTAACTGTAAAACAGCCTCAGTCAGGTCCTTCAGGAGGTATTCCAGAAGAAGGCATCATTATCAAAGGAGATGACAGCTCCATGTGTGTTATTGCCTCCTTCCAGTGGGACTAGATGTGAGGGAAGACAGTGGTGATATTGGTGATCCTGACTCTATAGGGGTCTAGGCTAATGTGTGTGTCTGTGTAAAATTTAAGAAAAGTTTAAACAGAAAAAAGCTTATAGAATAAAAATATACAGAAAACATATTTTTGTGTAGTTGTAAGGTGTTTGTGGTTTATGTTTAGTGTTATTACAAAAGAGTTAAAATATGTAAAAATAAATAAAATGCTATAAAAAAGTGATTGGCAGTAGTGAAAAACTGTCGGAGGGGTGGGTGGGACTGGCAGTTGAGGGAAACTGCTAGGGGAGGGAGGGGCATACCTCATCCACAAGGGTACCTGCATAATCAACGTTTGTATACCTAACCCTGACTTGTACCCTGCATCTTTATAATAAAAAAAGGAGCCGGGCTCGGTGACTCAGCCTGTAATCCCGTACCTTTGGGAGGCCTAGGTGAGTGGATTGCCTCAGCCTGCGGGTTCGAAACCTGCCTGGGCAGCGAGATCTCATCTCTACAATAAATCAAAAAATCAACCGGGTGTGGTAGCGCATGCCTGTAATTCCGGCTACTCGGAAGGATCGCCAGAACCCAGCAGGCAAGGCTGCGGTGGCTGGGAGCGGCCACTGCACTCCAGTCTGGGCTACCGAGTGAGACTCCAACTCAAAAAAAAAAAGGAAAAATAAGCAAAAATAAATAAAATTATTATATGCCAAAGAAATAAAATAAAATCAACAAGTTATAGAATTAAAAAGTTACAGTAAGCTAAGGTGAATTTATTATTGAAGAAAGAATTTTTTAAACACAAATTTAGTGTAGCTCAAGTCTACAGTATCCTTAGAGTCTACACTAGTGGCACAGTAAGCTCTAGGCCTTTACATTCACTCACCACTCACTCACTGACTCACCCACAGCAATTTTCAGTCCTACTCATGGTAAGTGCCCTCCCTACACAGGTGTATCATTTTTCATTTTTTATACCATATTATTACTGCTCATTTTCTATGTGTAGATGCATAAGCACTTAAGATTATCTACAAGTGCCTACAGCATTCTGTGCAGTAACATGCTGTACAGGTTTGTAGTCTAAGAATAGACTATGCCATATAGCTTGCATGTGAAGTAGGCTAGATCATCTAGGTTTGTGTAAGTACACGCTATAGTGCTCAAGTGTGACAAAATCACAAAATTAATTAACACATTTTTTAAAATGTACCCTAATGGTTAAACTACTGTATGCATGACTGTAGTTGTATTGTCATTGGGACTTGACCAGGTTCAAATTCAAAGAAGTAAGAAAAGACTTTTGCCAGAGTTAAAAGGGCAACAACTTCAATTTTGGTAAGAGTATAATAATTCATGATTAAAAAAAATAAGTCAGTGAATAAAAAAGAAATTTAATATTTTATCTTGATAAGGTAAATCTGTTAAAAATATAAAATTAAATATGGTGAATTGTCAAAAGACATCTCTTAACAGTTACGAGCAAGACATGAATGCCTGCATTAACATTATCTTTAATAGTATACTAAAAAACATAGGTAATATAACAAAGCAGAGAAAAACAGAGAGAGAAAGAGAAAGAAAAAGAGAATGATGTTGAAAAAGCTATTGAATTAAGTAATAGAATGAAAAAAGTGCCATTGTTCACTAGATGTGTGATGTATTCATAGAAACTCTGAGATAATCTATGACAAATTATTATAACTAATAATTTCTACTCTATAAGTATATTAAAACTTATTACATGAAAATCAATCATTCTGTTATAAACTAGTTAGAGGTATTTAAAAGTTTTTGAGGATATTGCAAGAGAAATAAAAACTGCAGAGTAACTAGGAATAAAATTGACAAAAATCATGAAAGACTTTATTGAAAAATGTATAAAGTGTTATGAAAGAACATCAAGGAAAACTTAAAGTATAAGAATATATTACCTTAATGGATAGGAAAATGATACAATAAAAAATGACAATATTCATAAAATAAATCCTTTCAAAATTTAAATTGGATTATAAAAATTATAAAAGCTGATCTTCAAACTCAAGTTTCTAAAATAGTCAGCAGAAGAAAAGAAAGTATATTTGTTAGGTATAAAACTCTTAGTAAAGTTTTATGTAGTTTATGGTTTTGAGATAAAGATAAGCAAATAGACAAAATAGAAAGTCTAAATAGAGATCTATTGATTTTTTTATTTGTTTGTTTTGTTTTTTTGAGTCATAGTCTCACTTTGTTGTCCAGACTAGAGCTCAGTGTCATGGTCACGGGCTCGCCACAGCCTTTACCTCCTTGACTCAGGTCATCCTTCCACCTCAGCCTCCCAAGTAGCTGAGAGTACAGGTGCATGCCACTGCTTCAGGATAATTTTTTTGTTGTTTTAGAGTCAAGAGCTGGCTGTTGCCTAGTGTTGAACTCCTAGGTTCAAGCAATCCTCCTACCTCAACCTCCACAGTGCTGGGATTATAGTTGTGAGCCAGATCACTTGACCTTCTTCTATTGGTATTTAGAAACCTTCTATATGAAAGCTGGCATTACAAATCACAAATGCTAGGAAACTTAGAAATAATATAATTTATTCATTTCTCACTCCATAAAAACAACTGGCTTTGTTACAACTATATTACATAGCATATGAAAGGGGCAAAAAGGAATTGACTTAGTATTGTTGGCAAACCGTGTTTTGTCTGGTGCTATAAAACTAGAGACACACACAGAAAAAAACTATTCATAAGCACCGTACAAGGATAAAAGGCAGCATTTCTAGAATTACTTTACTTGTATACCGGGGCTGAAAAAAAAAATGACAGATATTTGGAGTCTTGTTTCTCATTGTTATTGTCCAATAAAGAAGTTACAGGTAAGCAATGGAGAGGGATATGTTAGAAGGTTGGAATGACCCTGAGATGATGAGTTAGAATTTGAAATATCTGCATGAACTCATGTTCATCACATATGCATGAGATATTGTCAGAAATACCTAAATTGAGAGACTACTAAACAATAATCTACTCATTACTCCTCAAAAGAGGCAATGTCATGACAAGCAAGGAAAAGAACTCAGAAACTTCCACAATCTAAGACAAAGCACACATGACAACTAAATGCAACAAGCTATCCTGAACTGAATCTTGGAACAGAAATAGGACATAGAAAAAAAACTGGTGAAATCTACATAAAGTATGTGGTTTAATTAGTAGAATTGTAACAATTTTAGTTTCTTAGTTTTGTTGAATGTAGCATAATTATGTAAGGTACTAACATTAAAGGAAGCCTGATAAAGGATTTACTGAAACTCTGCTATCTTTGCAGCTCATCTCTAAGTTTAAAATTAATTCAAAATAAAGAGCTTAACAAAAAACTTGATTTTAATTTTACTCAGTTTTCTGTTTCTCATTTCCTTTAAGAGTAAGACAAACATATTATATAGTACATATAGTTTTATAAATTATATACAACTGATATTCTGTTTTAAAAAGATATTTTGAATTGAAAGAAAGCTCTTTCACATAAACCTTATTTTATATAAGACATTGATATAGAAGCCAGGTGTCAGCCAACATGTATTTATTTGTGAAAAATTAAACTATGTTAAATATGACTTCCTTATACAATCTAATCTCCCATCAAGTTAGAATTATGTAACTTGAATGTAAAATTAAGTGCATATTATATTTTCAAGGCTTTTGTTCAAGACCTATTTCAATATTTTAATTTTTTCTAACTTACTGGCTAAAATATTTCTGAGGATAACTAAAATAGCTCCTTGTATAACCAAAATGTTAAAAAACTCACATTAAATTATAACTGTCATATTTTTAGCAACTGCCTCTTTCTCCTGTTCGTTAGCATAATATTTCAGATCGTCTTGAAAGATGATTTGACATGCAATTTTTAAAATAATCAAGACAAGAATTGCACAGCTAATCTAGAACATCACAGAGTCAAAGTAACTTCAGCTTGAATTTGTTATGCATTCTTGCATTTGAGTTGTGCATATGTATGTGCATGTGTGTGTTGGGACTGCATAATTATGTGCATTCTATAAGCAATCAGTGAACGGATATAGAAAATAAACAATATTGTGATTATAATTGCCTCTCAGCCTCTGAAATGCATGTAAAAGTTGAACTTCATAGTAATTATTAGTTTTCTCCAATTCAGTCAACACCCTTTTATTTATTTCATGATATTTCAGAGATTTATCATGCAATCATATTTTCAGAACTTTTAATAAAATTATTCTCCATTAGAACTGTTAATTTACAAATTGTAGCATGCATTAAAATCACTTGGAGTGCTTGCTAAAACTAAGTTTATCAGCCCTCCCTTCAGAATTCCTGATTCACTCTTGGGTGAAGTCTGAGTTTTTGCATTTCTAACATGTCCCCAGGTGATATTGCTACTGGTGGCCTGAGGAATATACATTCTTATTGTATCTGTCAGCTGTTTCTGCAACCGGTATTAAAAGTAGGTGTTTTAAGCTTCTTTCTCTCTATCTTTGCATCCAATGAGCAGGAAGAAATTACATACAAGCTGATACTTCAAAATAACATTTTATATGAATCAACATATAAAATAAAAATAGATTAGCAAATGAAAAGTTAATGTGTTTACAAAGGTCATTTATTTTCCAAGAATTTGAACACAAATTAACTGACATTTGACTGCACAGTTGTTTATCTCTAAAAGAACCTATATTTTACAAGCCAATTTATGGTTGTCTGAGAACAGTATAAAGAAGAGAGCTGCTAAGATTAAATGGAACTCTTCTTGTATATTGTCCTTCCTCTCCACCTGGTGAACAAAGTGAAACATCTGCTAACCAACCATTTCACAAAGAACATTTCTTTCTGAGTGGTATGTAAGACAACTTTGGTCTCAAGTAGCTTAACACAGAACATGTGCCATACGGAGTTTTGTATTTATATTTCTAAGCTGCAGGCACATCTATATATGAGTTAGTATCACATCTATCACTGCAGTTATTTTTTTCTTATGTTTTACCCTTATTAGTAGTCTAGTAGCATGAATAAGGCCATCACATCATCAGAGTAATCAGAATTACACTAAAAATATTATTCTTATGACTCCAACCTTTTACCAGTTGATATTTCATGATTCAAAAATTTACAGGCACTTATTTACTAATGGGTGTTCTGATTATTTCTTCTAAAACCTGATAGAAATAACAAGCTCTGAATAGAAATGGCTTTGTCTTATAAAATGAATGTTCTACTTGCCAATTCCCTTTAAAATAATATGTAGCTTTTAAAATTATTTACAAATGATTATGAGTTATTGGGTAATATAAAAGCACAATATCATTTCATATATTCAGAGTTTTCCAAGTTGCTCTTTCTAAAATGTATTATTAATAATGACAATCATTTTATTATGAGATTTAATTGAACCATTTTGTTAGTGTAATATTGTTTCTTCAGAGAAATATTCTTTTTAAACATATTTATAATGAGTGAATCTTATTAAATAAACCTCAAAAATTAAATTTACTGAGGATCTATGCTCAAATTCTTTTCATATTCTGTCTTAAAACTTTTTTATATCATTCTCAACAAACTTACGAGGAGGATATAATCATTTTTACGTGAGAAAAAGGCTCAAAGAGATGTTATCTCTTGCCTAAAGTTACACAACCAATAAAAGTCAGTAATATATTGAACTCAGGCACATCTTGATTGTACTCACTGTAAAAATAAATAAAAAGAGATTTGGGATAAGCGTTTCATTTTCTAACAATAACAAAAATTCAGTGATTAACTTGAAGTTAGAAGATCAAGTTTAGTTTACTTTCTCTCCAAGAAACAGCACTTTAGATTTTTCAAGATTCTCGAGTCTAAGGCATAAAGAATAATTCATGCTAGAAAGGGAAAGGAAAAGAGCTGAGTTTACTATTTTCATATTTACTATTTTCATATTTGACAGATAAAACTGTCTTTGTGCACATCATGATGTTGTGAAGTACATTGTTGAATAACTAAATCTTGCTGATTAACATGTATTACCTCAAATATTTATAATTTTTGTAGTAAGAGCACAACATATCGTCTCTTAGCATTTTTTAGGAATGCAATATATTGTTATTAAGTCTAGTCTAGTGGTACAATAGTTCTCTTGATCATATTTCTTCTAACTAAGATTTCTAACCAAGATTTTGTATCCTGTAACAAGCATTTCCCCAACACCTCCCTCAACCATCTCAGGCCTTGGTAACCACCATTTTACTCTCTACTTCTTTGAGGTCAAATTATCTAGATTCCACATATGAGTGAGAACAAGTGGTAATTGTCTTTCTGGGTCTGGCTTATTTTACTTTGCATTCATGTCCTCCAGGTTCATCCATGGTGTTGCAAATGATAGGATTTGTGTGTGTGTGTGTGTGTGTGTGTGGCTAACTAGTATTCCAGTATAGATACAGCATGTTTTCTCTTTTTTTTTTTTTTTTTTCGAGTTGGAGTCTCAGTCTGTCGCCCAGACTGGAGTGCAGTGGCCGCTCCTGGCCACCGCAACCTCGACCTGCTGGGCTCCAGCGATCCTTCCGCTTCAGCCTTCTGAGTAGCCGGAATTACAGGTACGCGCTACCACGCCCGGCTGGTTTTTTGATTTATTGTAGAGATGAGGTCTTGCTGCCCAGGCGGGTCTCGAACCCGCGGGCTCAGGCAATCCACTCACCTCAGCCTCCCAAAGGCGCAGGATTACAGGCTGAGCCACCGAGCCCGGCTATGTTTTCTCAAGTCATCCATCCATTAGTGAATACCTAGGCTGATTTCATATCTTGACTATTTTGAATAATGCTGCAATAAACACAAGAATGCAGAAATTTCTTGACATATTAATTTCATTTCCTTCAAGCATATACCCAGCGGTGGGATTGCTTAATCATGTGGTAGTCTCATTTTATTTTTTGAGGAACTTCCATACTGTTTTTTATACTAATTTATATTTCCACCAATAGTGCACAGATGTTCCCTTGTCTTCACATTCTTCTCAACACTTGTTATCTTTCTTTGTTTTGATAGTAGCCCTTTTAACAGATTTTGAGATTATGTCATTGTGGTTTTAATTTGCATTTTCTTTAGGATTAGTGATGGTTAGCATTTTAGATGGCCATACATGTTGACCATTTGTATGTTTTCTTCAGAGAAATGTGAAAATTAAATAAAGATTTTAATGTAATACTTGAAACTATGAAACAATTTGAAGAAAACATAGGGAGAGTCTTTCATGACATTGGTCTAGGCAATAATTTTTTAGATATAACCCCAAAGCACAGGTAACAAAAGCAAAAGTAGACAAAAGGCATTACAACAAACAAAAAAGCTTTTTGCATAGCAAATCCAATAGTGAACAAAGCAAAGAGACAACTTACAGAATGGAAAAAAATATTTGCAAGCTATACGTCTAATAAGGGACAAATATCCAAAATATATAAAGAACTCAAACAACTTGACAGAAAGAAAACAAATAGGGGAGGGAGACACACCTCATCAACAAATGTACCTACATAATGAACATTTGTATACTTAACCCTGAATTGTACCCCACATCTCTAAAATTAAAAAAAATAAAACAAAACTGGGAGAGCTGTGTTCTATCTTTGGCTTTCTCTTCTGTTTACCTTATAATCTAAACTACATTTAAATATCTTTCTTCTTTTATTTAATGGTGAGTTACGACATTCTGTTCTTCAAGTTATGTTTGACATTCAATTTATGAATATCCTGAGCTTTGCTTTCAGGGAATAAGATTCTAAAGATACCCTGATTCTATAATTATTCCTAGTGTATGTTAATTGACTAGTAAGATGGAGTTACTTCCTTTTCAACCAATTTCTGTTTGAGAATACACCTCTAATTTTATCAAATTTTAGACTATTTGCCAAATTAGATAGAAAGTAGTAAAATAATGTTAATTTTGGTGATAAACTATGTAATTGTTTCAAGAAGCTAATTGTATTTTGAAGGTTCTTAATTGATTTAAGAAATTAAAATTGAAAATACTGGTTAAAGGCAGATTTTATTTGAATTTTTTCCTCAATTCTACTCAAAAAATCTTCTTGCCTTCATGTTGTCCTACTCAAATTTATTATAATTTTCATCCCCATCTTTCTAAGGGAAACCAAGGTATATTAATTCAGCTGATAGATATAACCTGAGTTTGATCCTGTTACATATATTTTTATGTAAAACAAAGAGAGTGGAGGAGGCAAAAAAACTTTCACTTCTTCCATGAATACTTGATTTTCCTAAGGTTCAAAATATGTTTTATTAATATTCTGATCCCACAAGTCACTGATGTGATTGAGTCATTATGGTATCATTTGTTCATTTCTATTTTTACCAAATTGACTTGAAATGATGTTTCTCGAACTTTGATGTTTCCTTGCTGTTTTGTTCTTTGGAACTGATTTAAAACAATGCAAGTGCTACTAGAATAGTTTTCCTCTGTTCCCAAGGCCTCCAGCTATCTAGAGCAAATTAATTAAATTGGATCATTTTGCTTTAAATGCCTACTTTCCTCTTCTAACTTGTTCAGTCTGTGATCCCTGAGTCTGTATAAAATAGACTCCAATGAGCCAAGTATTGTTTTGGAAGAACTCAGAAGATTAAATTCCATTTGTATCAAGATTTGGGTTACTTTTGCTTTCCAAATAGTATTTCCAAAGAGGAAACAATTAAGAATAAATCTACTCCTCAGGTAAAAATAAATGCCTCTAATAGCGGAAAACAGGAAGACACAAATTATTTCTCATGATGTGTGATTTCAGCATCAAACTGCTATTGATCAAGAATGAAGTATTCTTTGACGAATCGGAACCCTGGAAAGAAAAAAAAGAGAAAAGCAATTTAGAAGAAGTAGCATTTAGCTATTTTTGTCTTTCACCATTCACTCTCTCTTCAAATGAGGCCACTTCCCACCCTCCTCTTGTTCTCATTTTCTATGTGTCATGCTTAAAATTCTAAGGTAAGTTGTCTCAAGGCAGGGAAGTAGGTTGCGCTGTCAGGGGAGAAAAGGAAAACTTGCTAAAATGATTTGAGTCAGCTAATGAGTGACAGAATGAGAAATGTGTAAGAACTGTCTTTCTTTCCATGTTTCTTATACTCCCAGCTCTATTCCTTCCCACTAACAAGCTCTCTTCACTGGGCTCTAGCCAGGAAACTCTGAACCTTAAGAAAGCTCGCCTCCAAGCACATCTGCCAAATGCTAATTTACTTTTCTCATTTATACAGAAAAAAATATATTTTTCTTTTTTTTTAATATATGATACATATATTTTAAGCATAAACAAAAGTCAAATATAATAGGTTTTCATAGTTTAAAAAATCCCCACTGGTAAACCAGATTCATAAAATCATAATAGAAAATTCAGCCTACCCTTGTGAAAGATCCATAGGAACTAGATACTATAGGGGTTGAAGACAGAAAAGAGCCTTATCAGAAGGCTGGAAATGACTTTCTGAGGTTCAGAATCATTTCAGACATTTAGAAGTAACATCAAATCTTTAGAGCCATATGAATGATTACGAGAGACCTGAGATATTTCTTACCCTCAGGCAAATCAGGAATCCTGGCTTTAAAGACTGCTGGAAGTCTATAAATAAATAAAATATTTATAATAATATTTCAGCAATAAGTAACCAAATATATACTTAAGCAGTCCTGGCTGATGCCTAAAATGTCTCCCAAATAAATCTACTCTGCAGGCCTTTATGTTCTATAACATTTTGGGTGGTTAAATTTTATATAAACTTTAGCTTAAATTACAAGTTATGTATCCATTCCTAATGATGGGTAAAAGGAGGGGGGAAAAAGGATACTTAATGCCCATGAGGGAACAAAAGAACATTTAATGCCTAAGAGATTTTGGGAGGAGGAAACTCCACCGATGTGAGAAAAAAGACTGAGTCTTCAGAGTTATTCTTCCCAAGTTGATTAAGAGGACTTACACAGAAGTTATTATTATATTATAATATTGTTTCATTATCCAAGAATTAAACACTTAAACTTTTAAAAATAACTGAATAACATTTTTAAAAGTAGATAATTCTTTGAGCTACTATTTTTAGACTGACAAGATAAAAAAGAAATGCTGTATTCCAGTTAAACTCTTTTTTTTCTTTCCCTTGTGTTCATAAGGTAAATACAAAAACAATAAGATAGTTATTTAAGATATCATATAACAGAGCAATTAAAGACATTGAACACTGAATGAAATTGTACAACAATATTAAAGTAGAATTGCCTTTTTTTGTTTAAGTTTCATGTAATCTATATTTATGATAATATCAGTATAGCTAACTGGTAAAGAGTTCAACTCATATCTTATATTCTAAAGAGGTTACAATCTAGTTCATAGCGTACTTGAAATCTGTAATCTTGAATGACTTTCCAGAGGATATAATACTGAAAATTTTAAGACACTATTCATCTAGAAAAACATGGTGTTTACTTGAAATTCTGAACAATTCACTAGTTATTTTGAAGTCTTCAAGCTGAAAGAAGTAAACTTTCAAACAAAAACTGCAGCTGTGAGATCAAATTTCATACTCTAGTTATACAATACAAAAGCAGGACTTCAGAAGCAAAGACATTGCCCTTCTTGAAGACATTTCTGGTTTTACATTAAAATCACAGAGGAGACACTTTTCTTATATTATAATTTGAGTTTCCAGTCAAAAGAACCTTAGAGAATGTGTCAACCTAGACTCCTCTGTCTTCGTTTCTTTTATTTGAACTTTTCATGCATAATACATTTTAATACCAGGCTGCAGAGAGATTTAGCAACTAAACATATGGGCATTAAATATACATGCCTGAAGTCAAATCAAACTCACGCAATGTGAAAACCATTAAAATTGTGTTGCATTGCTTTCCTTTCTAATCATAATAGATTGGAAGGTAGGAAAGGTGCTATCCACATGGAAAGGGCTACTCTTTCTTCCATGTATAAAGAATTGTATGCCAGCTCAAATTTTATAAAGATCATTTATTATTTACATATGGAACCACGTTTTTCTTTTTTTCTTGGCTTTTGATTCATTGTGTCTATATTGTATGACTATTGGGTGCTGTAGGGTATGTAAAATTTTACTTCTACCCTTTTAAGGTTATTTTTCTGGACCTGAAATTAAATTGATATAAGACATATCAACAGGAGAAAAACATGAAAATGTATTGAATACAAGTTTTGTTTGGCACAGGAGACTTCATAAGGAAATAAAAACCGAAAGACATGCTTAGAGCTAAACATTTATATACTGAATTTGACATAGAGTAGGAGGTTGTGAAAAAGTAACTAAATTATGTGGGGAGCCTAAAAGAAGATTAGCATTATTTTAACAAGGTCAACCCAGAATTCTCTGCGTTTCAACTTTCTGTCTTTGGAGATAAGAATGTAACTTTCCTTTGGACAGAAGCCACCTTTCACATGGGAATTTCATCTCCTGTTTTTAAGAAAGGGAAAGAAGATCACAGTGATCTTCTTGCACCTGCTATTTTTCAAGTGTCTAATTCAAAATATATGCCAAGGTGGCATATTTCTAGCCCTCTCTGTGCTCTGCTTTTATATAAAAATCTGAAGTCATTTTTTTCTCGGTTTTAACAATATCATTCATCTCTTCTTCTTAATATAACACTTTTCCCTCAATCTTCTGAAAACATCTAGATATAATTTCATAGGTCAGCATTATCCAAAACAATGTTACATAGAATTTTGTGCAGGACATTTCTGAAATCCGAGTTAAGAAAGCTGAATTCCAGAGTCTCCTCTTTGAGAGTTACCATACATGTTCCTATATCAAAGACTCCAAGAACATCTAAAATTAGAAAGATACAAAGACTTTTATGTAAACAAGCTTTTTCCCCAAATTTACTCAAACTTAATAGCAAATTCCTTAATGTTAATAGCAAATTTCGGTGACAGAGTGAGACTCCAACTCAAAAAAAAAAAAAAATAGCAAATTTCGAGCAAATAAGCTATGTAATAACAAAGAATATTTTTAAAATTAAAAGCACATTTAAAGAAGAGAAACTGGACAAAATAAACAACTTCCTGAAACCTGCTTCTTATAAATACGCAAATAGTTAAAACTGATCTGTAGTAGCAGTTCTTGAATTTGAATTCTCTCAGAGAGCTGATAAGAGATTTCTGAAGAGAACACAGCATCTCGACTAAGGTATTTTCTTGTCAAAATCTAATTTGGTCATGAATGGAACATGGTAGAATACAACACATACACATGCACACACACACATTGAAAATCTGTGGTTTTTGTGCAATCCAAAAATGTTTTCTTTTTACATTAATAATACTATATTCCTATTTTACACTGTTTTTGAGTCTAGCTATGAATTTCTTCATAGATTAAAACAAAAAGCCCCTTTAAGCATCTTGTCATTACTTTACCCTCATTAACACCTTCCCACTTTTGGAGGGACTCTTCTATCTTCTTCCTTGGATTCTCCTCTTCCTCCTTCAAGTTAAGCATAAGCATCACTTTTTTCAGGACAGTTTTCTCCAGTGTCCAAAACTAATTTGGGCACCATTTTATCTTTTCATTGCACGCTCTATTTTTTTGTTGTAATACTTATTATAACTATAGCCAAATGTTTATTCTTATAATAATGTATTTTATAGTAGTCTCAGTATTTTGACTCTCTACAGTAAGTTCCTTATTATGACCCCCAGTTCCTAGGACACACAGTAAGGCTACTAAAAATATATTTTTGAATAAGTATCATTATGGAGTAATTATAGAATCTTTTCAGCTTAGCCTAGATGATCGTCTTCTGAAATATATTTCACTGTACTTTTTATACTTGATCACTCTGTTATTTTTATTTTATCAAAGAGTGCCAATGATCAGTCTATTATCTTCTTAGACAGGTCTTGCAAGTCAGATAACCTAGGCACCTAGACTATTACCACATTTTTTATTACTTTTCAAATAAAATTCTACTCTTCTCTAAATAAGAGAGATCTAGTGCAACGGCATAGTACTTCTTGCTTCCCACAGTCTCCTAGTTAACTCTGTCAAGAGCATCTCTCTCCTTGCCATGAAGACAGACCTCTCTCTGCTTTCAATTCTTCCCTTTGTCCAGTTGGTCTCTAAACATCACACTTGGAGAACTGTCAAGTACAGTGCAGAAAAGTTGGGACAGAATATGACTTCTAACTTAAGGGCAAGTACCTTGTAAAGGGTAAGGCCCCGTATTGTCAATTATTTGTATAAATATAGAAAATACAGATGCATAAAAATAATAAAAAATAAGCCGGGCTCGGTGGCTCAGCCTGTAATCCCGTGCCTTTGGGAGGCTGAGGTGAGTGGATTGCCTGAGCCCGCGGGTTCAAGACCCACCTGGGTAGCAAGACCTCATCTCTACAATAAATCAAAAATTTAGCCGGGTGTGGTAGCATGCGCCTGTAGTTCTAGCTACTTGGAAGGCTGAGGCGGAAGTGTCGCTGGAACCCAGCAGGTCGAGGCTGCGGTGGCCGCACTCCAGTCTGGGCGACGGCGTGAGACTCCAACTCAAAATAATAATAATAATAATAAATAAATAACACTTAAGTCTTTTAAAGAAATAGAAACTGAAACATAAGACAAAAATTAGAAGATAATCTTCATAACTCCTCAGATAATTCTACTTGAGAGATTCAGGTGTGAGGAACATTCACTTCTATAATTTAGGAAAGAAGCTTCTATAGGAACAAAATTAAGCAAAAGACTGACATAGATAGATATCTATCTATATCAATGGAATAAGAGTGAGAATCTATCAATAAATTCATATGCGTATGACCAGTTTATTTTTGACAAGAGTGTCAAGTCCGCTGGATGGGGAACTAAAAAGATCTCCAAGTATTGGTTCTGGGAAAACTGAATTTCCAAATAAAAAATTATCCTATTGGAAGTTTACCTCTACCAAATAAAAACATTTACTCAAGATGAATCAATGACCTAAATATTTGCAAAAAGTAAAGCCATAAAACTCTTAAAATAAGTGTTAATAGGTATTAATCTTCATAACTTTGGATTTGGCAATAGATTCTTAGATATGACACGAAAAGCCTGAGCAATGAAGGAAAAAAATGGATAAATTGGACTTCATCAAAATGAAAATCATCTGTAACTAAATTGAAAAGACAACCTACTGAATGGAATAATATATTTGCAAATCATATATCTAAAAAGGATTTAATGCCTAAGTTAAGTTTTTAAAAAATCCCAAAACTCACAGACAAAATGATAACCCAGTAAAAAAATGGTCAATAACTTAAATAGCTATTTCTGCAAAGAAGTTACACAATGACCGATAGTTACATGAACATAATGCTTAACATTGCTAGTCACAAGGGAACTGCAAATCCAAACTACAAGAAGGTATTTCATACCTACTAAGATAGTTACAATCAAAAAATGATTGGGGAAATTGGAATGTTCATTTATTGCTATTAGGAATGTAAACAGCTGTAGCTGCTATGGAAACATTTAGCAATTCTTTGAAAAGTTATACCATGTGGCCCAGCAATTCCATCTTCAGGTATATACCACAAAAAATTGGAAATAGGCACTGAAGGAGACATTTGTATGCCATTGTTTATGCCAGCATTTACACAAGAGTTAAAAGGTGGAACCCCAGTATCCATCAACAGATGAATAAATAATCAAAGTGTGCCATATGCTTACAATGGAATAGTACTTAGCCATAAAAAGAAATTACCTCTAATATGTGCTACAACACAGATAAGCCTTGAATACATTATGCTAAGTGAAATAGGCCAGACACAAAAGTTCATTTATTGTATGATTCCACTCATATGAAATATCTAGAACAGATAAATTCTTAATTGGAGTGTACCAGGGCAAGGATAAGGGTGTCATTAGAGAGTTATTATTTAATGATTATAGAATTTCTGTTTAAGATGATGAAAAAGCTGAGGCTAGATAGTGATGATGGATGGCTGCAAATATTGTGAATGGAATAAATGTCACCTACATGTACACTAAAAATAATTAAAGAGGAAACTATTTGTCCAAAATAGAATTTTATGCTATGTACATTTTATATTCTATATATTACCAAAATAAAATTTAACTAATATAATTAATGAAGATTTAAATTTTATATTAGGACGCTGCATAAATTTTTGAAAATTATATTAGGGGTAAAAAGCAAAGAAAGAAGTAAGTCTATTCCTTGTTCTTCCTTCTAAGGAAATTAATGGACTTATTCACCTTGAAACCATAATCTCACTGTTAGACTTTCAGCATGAATGATATGTTAATCTTAAGAACCCTCTCCCCTCAAAAATCTAAGTACAAAGGTAAATATTTACTCAGAATAAGGAAATATATCACAACAAATTGCAACTTGAAAAAAAATGACATATAAATATCTAAAAATCTACACACATAAGATTTTTGTTAATTGACTTGTTATACTATCCTATGCTTTTATGTCTTTTTGTTCTTTATTCTTTGAAAATCTCTTCATATTTGTGAACCATTTTGAACAGTATGAATAGAAAGGTGATTTTGTATTTCCTCTAGCGTAATCTGTACTGAAAAGTTTAGTTTTGTGGAAAGAGTTAGTATCAAACCCTAGGAACCTCAGTATCACTTTAAGGAATCTTTCTTTATCTGCAGCCATTGCAGTTCGCTTTCAGTCACCTACTGAACTCACCTGTCCCACAGGAGTAAATGCATATCCTTAAGGCTGTGTTCATTATTCCTAGGGATTTATATGTAGCTCAGGTAAAGTGTTGAGCTTCCTTGGAAGATTTCTAGGCAGTCTCCTGATAAAAAAGAGATTTAAGAAAAGCAGTCAATGGTAAAGTTCAAAGTGACCATAAAAAGCATCTATTCCAGAAATTTTAAAATTTTACTCATCTAAGATCCACCATCACAATTTTTTTCATTTTCATATACTACTTCTGTTGTTATTCCCTTACCATTTGTTCTTCAATTGTTTACTTAATCATCCATGTTAATCAGGCTTTACACAATTCTATTCATAAAGTCACGTTTAGAAACGTACTTGTTTTTACTAATGTACATTAAAATCCATTTATAGTTATAAAAAAAACAAGAAACAAAAAGAGTACTTCTGTGTCCAGCTGTAACTGCTTCATGTCCTGTGTGCTGTTGCAATAGATGCTAAAACAAAGCAAGTTGCAGTGACTAGGGGAAAAAAATATTTATTGGGGGATTTAATGATATGGGAATAAGAAATCCCAGAGATGAAAGAAAGCTGCAAGAAATCTTGTTATCTTTAAAGGTCAAAGGAGTTATCCTTTTTATTTAGGTGAAATGGTAAAAAAGTGATATGCATGTGTTTGTATTCTGTTTTTATTTAGAATTTTTTAAAACAAGAATGATGTTGCTCATTAGATTCTAGCAATGCTTTGTGCACTCAAAAGTCATTTTAATCAAGTGAAAAAAAGAAAAGAAAATTGAATAATAAAGAAAGAGAGAGAAGCCAAACCCAGGGTTAACGAGGGACAGAAAAAAGATCTTGCTTTGGCCACTTCTTTTATGGATTTATAAAAACTTTCTCGTTTTCTTAGTAAATCTCTACACACATAATCAACCATTCCATACCTACCCTATCTATATAACCTTTTGCACTTTGTTTTTTTACCTTTTTCTCCTACAATCTGCAAGTTCCTAGAAGCACTGAGCAGGCCTTATTCCCACAGGCATCCCTATCGCCGTATCATGTTAAGTACATCGGAGGTGTTTAATATTGAATAAATGACCAGAATGGAGAAACGGATACCTGAAAAAATTATTTTGACACCTATTATTAAGGATAAGTTACAATAAGAATAAATAATAAAATGAATAACAGTTCCAAGATCAGAGGTCCATGAGGAGAACTTAATGATTACAGATTTAAGGAGATTGAAAAGACTAGAAAAAACTGTTATCAACATCTGTAATACTTCAGTCTCCTCTGTGTGAAAACATCTCACAAAATGCATACAACTGGCCACAGGCACAACAAATAGTACATACCTCTGAATCCTGACACAAGGGAAAAATCCCCGTGGATGGCAAAAATTCTTGTGGAAGGAGATGTGGACTTAACCTGCCATTAGCTAAATTTTCTTCACAGTGAGATATTTTATGTCCAATAGGAATTATGCCAATATGAGACTTCTAACAGATCATAAATAGTCCATTTATTTCCTAAAATATTATTTTCAACAAGCCTCCACTTGTTTTAGCACTTGTCATACATAAAATAACAGTTTATAGGCTGGGCTTGGTGTCTCAGTCTGTGATTCCAGCACTTTGGGAGGCCGAGTCTAGCAGATTGCCTGAGTCTGCCAGTTTAAGAACCACCCGGGCAACTTGGCGAGCCCTCGCCTCTACAGTAAATCAAAAATTAGCCAGGCGTGGTAGCGTAGTTCCGGCTACTTGGAAGACTGAGGCAGAAGGATCGTGGAGCCCAGCAGGTCGAGGCTGTGGTGGCCAGGAGCATGCCACTGCCCTCTAGTGTGGGCAACAGAGTGAAGCTCCAACTAAAAAAAAAATCTGTTTATTTATACTATTTATTTTTTATCAGAAAAACAGATAACATCCCTGCCACTACAAAGGTTTTATATTAATAAGAGAAAGACAGTAACTTTTTTTTAAAGCCATGCATTATTGCAAATGTGCTAAATGCCAAGAAGAAAACACCTAAGATTCACTAATAGAAAATATCTGGGAAACTTACTTAGGATGGACAAGTAAAAGTTTTCTAAGGAACTGAAGACCAATTCTAGGTCTGAAAGAACAATCCCTATAAAAGCAGCAAGACAGAGAATTCTAAATAGAGAAGAAAAGTGAAAGTCCCTGACTTGAGAAAGTACGAAGTGGACCTAAAAAATGTGTAGAAGACCAGGGGACTAGTGGGGTTTTTTTTGTTTTTGTTTTTGTTTGGAGTTGGAGTCTCACTCTGTCGCCCAGACTGGAGTGCAGTGGCCGCTCCCGGCCACCGCAGTCTCGACCTGCTGGGCTCCGGCTATCCTTCTGTCTCAGCCTTCCGAGTAGCCGGAAATACAGGCGTGTGCTACCACGCCCGACTAATTTTTTGATTTATTGTAGAGATGAGATCTCACTGCCCAGGCGGGTCTCGAACCCGCGGGCTCAGGCAGTCCACTCACTTCAGCCTCCCAAAGGCACGGGATTACAGGCTGAGCCACCGAGCCTGGTTTAGTGTTTGTTTAAATGTAGAAGAGGTGAGTTGCAGGAAGGAATTCAGGGATATTAAGTTAAGGGTATCATAGGCAACGACAGAAAGATTCACTTTAATTCTACGTGTAATGCAAAGTAGACTAATAGTTGTGGAGGGGAGATATGAGTGAATGTACAGGATGAATAAGGTCTGGAGAGCTAATATACAACACAGTGACCATAGTTAATACTGTATTGTACACTTAAAACTAGCTGAGAGATCTTAGATGTTCTCACTGCCAAAAAATCATGGTAACTATGTGAGGTGATAGATATGTTCATTAGCATGATGGTGATAGTCATCTCACAATGTATACCTATATCAAAATATCATGGTGTATACCTTAAATAAATACAATGTTTATTTGTCAATTATATCTCAATAAAACTAGAAAAAACTTAAAAATTAAAAAGAAAAAAGGAAAGATGAATGAATGCTAATAAAAATTATTTCAGCTCTTTGGTGAAGAATAGATTAGAAGGGTTAATAGACAAAGTTGGAAATCTATAAGAAATGAATGAAATTGTTCAGGAGACACATGGCAGAGTTTTACATTAGTATAGTGATGTGAAAATGGACAGAAATGGAGGAACTAGAGATATATTTGTGAATTCAATATTAGTAGTGAAGGATAGTTTTAAGATGACTTTAAGTTTCTAGGTTGACCACCTACATGTGTGCCATTTACTTGAAAAGTGGAAAATAAAAGAACAAGGGGTTTGGATGAAAAGACCAAGAGTTTTATTTTAAACACATTAAGATGAAAATGTTTGTAAGGCATCCATGTTGTAAGTGGGCACAAAGGGCAATGGGATATACAAGTCTGGTATTTAAAATATAATATAAATCTTGTGACATAAACTTGGATGATATAAATTCAAATTACATATAAATGTAGAGTATAAATGATATAAATTTTGGATGATATAAATTTTATCCACTAGAGAGAGGAATTTAGTAGCATAGGAAAGAATCAGTGGCAGAAATAGAGGATAGAAAGTCCTTAGGAAGACAATAAGAGGTTGGATTTCAGATTGGCCTTTCATAGGTGAGATTTTACTCACTTGTTTCTTTGAAAAAAGATTAAGTAGCAAATCTTTTTTCTGGTGTAAAGGAGAGAAAACTTTGCAATTTAGCTGTTGAGAAAGTGAAAGATGTCTCCTAGAGTTTTATTATTTTTTGAGGTTTGAGAGATGGCAAAAAAAGGTAAAATCGTCAACATAAGAGCACAGCAAGATTAACAGAAAAACAAACTCTTCTTCAAGCTTTACAATTGGAAATTTCCTATGCCTTCTAATTAGGCAGAATGTCTCTTAGTAAGGACAACCTGGCAGGGTTATGCTGTACTCTAGAGACTAAGGCGGAATCTTCTCAGATATGCTGCCTACCATAAGTGGGGCAATGAAAAGGGAATGGTTTCCAGGGAAAGAGAACTAAATTTAAATATCCTCATTTCAAAACACTCACTAGAATAAACATTGCTTTAATGCTTAAATCATCAGGAGGCATTTTTCTTGTTCTAGTTTTCTCCTCTGTTGCAGGGTTTCTACCAGAAAAATAATAGAAATCATACAGAAGAGCCTGTTCCCTCAGTATTTCTAACAATCACTAAAAAAGGCAGAACATAATCTTACAGTGAATTTCAAATTTAGTATGCTTTTTACTATGCAGATTTCTGGAGCTTGCCCTCAAAGAATCTGATTATATATCTGGAGTTACCTGCAATTTTAATTAGTTCTTCAAATGATTTTGAGGAATGAATCATACTTTGAGAAGCACTAGTGAAGGAAGCAAAATAGGGATGAACTTAAATGATAGATGTAATGGCATCAATATTTTATCCATATGCATAATTTTTAAATTCAAGCATCATCTTAATAGGAAAATAAGAAAAAATGTATGTAGTTCAAATGGCAGAAAAAATGTATGTAGTTCCTATAAATAAATGGGATATGTGAGTATTGAATTCTAATGAAAGACAAATCAAAAACAAACACTATCATTTTATAATTCCCTATTTTGATACATGTGTCCAGACCTAAGTATGCATACAGGTGAGCAGACATCAATTTTTATTTAAGAAACAGAACTTTTAGACTTAGAACAAAAATTAAAATTGATTTGAACTACAATTAAAACTATATAATTGACATTAAATTAATCTTGAGAAAGATAAATCATATAACGTTATTTAAAATATGCAATATAAATGTGTCAAAATATTCTGAAACATAAATCTCTATATTGGCTATAATCACTTTACAAATATTGCTCTTTAAAGTGATAGCGCTTCTTGTGTTAAAACAGTATAACCAGTAAGTCAAATAACCAGCTAGAATAATACAGGACACAATAGAACAAGTTTAAATGCAAATTTTATTGAGATTTTTTAAAAATCAGCAGTATCCTGACAAGCATTTAAATTTTCAAAGATCTTTTAAAAACTGTCTTTAAAAACAAAGGGCGTTATACTAACAATAAATGTGTTTACAAGATAATATAACAAAGGACAAAAAAGTTTTACATGTTTACATTTCTGAACTTTTTCTAGAATTTTTAAGGCTGAAAGAAACTTATCTTTCATAGTCCAAATTTAAGGATTAAACATCTCAACTATGTTCTGCTTTAATTTTACATGTAGAAACACGGTTATCTTAGGAACCCAGACTCTGTAATCAGGATGCTTGACTGAGCATGAGCAAATGTGTTTTAGTTTTCTCATCTGTAAAGCAGGATAATTGTCGTAACTACCTCATAAGTCTTTTGAAAGTGTGAAATGAATCTACATATGACAAACACTTAAGGTGCAGGCACATTTTTGAGCACTTTGTTTTCACTCCTAATAGCATAATAATTTTATTTTAACATTTAATTTAAAGTGTATCTCCTATTTTATCCAAATGGCCTTATATTATTCAGAGTGGCAATTTATACACCCAATAGCAACTGAGGTTACCATATAGTAGAGTGAGAACCATAAGTATGTGTTCAAAAGTTCACTGAAGCCTTAAAGTTTTGTTTTTGGTGCATAAAGAGGGAACCTAGAACACCAAAGACATTGTAGGGATGCTGCAGTCATCTTGGACTTCCTTTCTTCACACTTCTTGCTTTATGAGGAAAAAGTTACTTGCTTAACTAACGTTTTCAGGTTGCTACATGCAGCCACAGGGCCTAATTTATAGATTCAGTCTCCTTTCATTTTTCTGAAGAAACAAAGTATCTGCATTTTGATTATCTAAAAACTAAAACTAAAAAGTAGGTTTCCAAACACATTCAGTAGCTAGATAGCAGAGCTAGAACATTCAGATCCCTTGACTCCCTCTTCTGTGAAATTGTTCTGGATTTGCTCTGCTCTGCTCTGATTCCTTACCTCTCTACCTGGCAAACATCCCTTCCATCCCCAGCTGCCCTGAAGCTAACTTATGTGTCCTCTTCTTTCTATCACTGTGAGTTTTCTCAAGGTGACTACTATATTAGCTGCTTCTGGTTCTTCATCTCTTAATCATAAATTTCCTTGTCTATTTGTCTGTGAAGGAAGGAATACTGTCTTTCTATGTACCTAAGAACTGCAACCAGCTAAAATGAGTGATTGTCTTAGAAATGAAGGAGCAAAATTTTAGAGTGGTATAGAGTATCAGAGAAATTCTGCTTAATATTAATGGTGATGATGGGATAACTAGTCTTATTGAATACTTACTGTGTACTGATGGTGATAAATGGCACTTGTTGAATGTTTGTTATGCCCCATGTCCTCGGGGTGAATTAACTCATTTAATTCTCAACACAAATTTTTGAGTTCAGTGTTATAATTATTCTTTGATATACGCAGCTATTGAAGCCATCAGATCCCAAAATCCATGTTCTTTTTCTTTTTTAAAGAAGGGAATACAATTCAGGGCTAGGTACACAAAAGTTCATTATGTAGGTACCCTTGATAATGAGGTGTCATGTTCATCTTAATCATTATAGTGTCTTAATCATTATAGTGAACTTCTCTCTTATTTTCATTGTTAAAATATTCTACTTTCCCTTGACTTAAAGACACATGAAGTATATGCAACGTTAGCTCTCCTCTTTAGATATCCTTCTATCTCTTCTACTCAATCTTACCACTTTCTTCCCATTCAAAACTTGCTTTGTCTCCTAATGTCCCCATTTCTGACAGATATCAGATTGCTAAAAACAAACAAAGAAACACATTTTTGTGCCCTTTTACATTCTTATACATGGTGTCATCACTTGGGTTTCTATCATTATTTATCAGAATTATTTTAAAATTTTAACATGGGCCCCAGATTACCATTTCTCTGCCTTACAACCATCATATCTTATAACTGAGGAATAGTACTTATCTTTGGCAGAAATCCAACAGTTCTTAACCGCTTAAACATTCCACTGTTATCCAATCAAGTATTTGTCAAAGATGCACTTAAACATTATCCACCTTTTAAGAAAGCCCATTTATCTCCTAATAGCTTAGATTGTCAAAGACCACTATTTTTTTTAAATTAAAGACTGCTTTCTGGATACTTTTGCCCCAAATCTACCCATGGATAATATAATTCTTCTTCCATATCACAGCTCCTAAAAACATTTAAAGGGAGCTATCAAATCTAACACCTTTCTAGCCTCTTTTTATCCAGTCAGTATAACTCTGCATCTTAAGAGCCTTAAGTGGCTCTTAACTGACATTGAAAACATTGGTTAAGCCCAGCTCGGTGACTCAGTTTGTAATCCCGCGCCTTTGGGAGGCTGAGGTGAGTGAATTGCCTGAGCCCACGGGTTCGAGACCCGCCTGGGCAGCGAGACCTCATCTCTACAGTAAATAAAAAAATCAGCTGGGCGTGGTAGCGCATGCCTGTAATTCCAGCTACTTGGAAGGCTGAGGCGGAAGGATTGTTGGAGCCCAGCAGGTCGATGCTGCAGTGGCCGGGAGCGGCCACTGCACTCCAGTCTGGGCGACAGAGTGAGACTCCAACTCAAAAAAAAAAAAAAAAAAAAACATTGGTTAAATATGGTATGGTAATCATCAGTGCCTTGTTTTCCATTCTCTAAACATGACCTATCTTGTCTATATCCTTCTCAACTGTTGGCATCAATTATTACTGTAACCCTCCAAAAGTGGTCCTTCTAGTAGATGTAAACAGAAACTATCTCTTCTCTCTTTCTGAAGAATCTACTGCTTCTACTAAATGCTTCATAAGATGCATAACCCTTTTTGAGGACATCACCAGAGGACTGTCTCAATGTTGAGTTTACTCACAACTAAATGGAAACATTTTCTATTCCTGCTGATGGGAATCATCAATTAAAATGAAGTTGGACACATTCATTTTGTATTAATGGAACTTACATATCTTTAGCTAAGAATTCAGACAGCATTTTGTTGTTGTTGTTGTTGTTTTTATTTGAATTGACCCATAATCTTTGGTCTTGATGATTTTTCTTGGTATCTGCTATTGTGCTGCTGTCAGATTCACAGATGCAGTCTCTCCTACATCCTATATTCTCTGCCAGTTATCTTCATTTCAGTGCTGATGTAGAGATAATTCTTTTTCACATTGGAGCAATTATGATAAAATGTATTTTTGTAGTGTGTTCAAAATGTCTTTAACCAATATCATCTTTTTTAAAATTTTAATCTGTGTTTTTTTTTTACAGTAGAGTGCAAAATAATAGCCTTTGGTATCATAAAGTCCAACTTTTGATTCTCGACTTTTCTGAGTGTGACCTTGTACAAATAACTTCTTCTCAATGTCTCTATTACTTTCTTTTTTTTCTTTTTGAGTTGGAGTCTCACTATGTCGCCCAGGCTGGAGTACAGTGGCATGCTCACGGCTACTGCAGTCACTACCTGCCGGCTCAAATCATCCTTTCACCTCTGCCTTCCAAGTAGCTGCAATTATAGGCATGCGCCACCACACCCAGCTATTTTTTTTTCTTTTTTTGTAGAGATGAGGTCTTGCCAAGTTGCACAGGCTGGTCTTGAACCTGTGGGCTCAGGCAGTCCTCTCACCCCAGCCTCTCAAAGTGCTAGGATTATAGGCATGAACAACCACACCTGGCTGTTACTTTCTATTAGGCTAATATTAACACCTACCTTGCAGAAAACTTGGAATAATGCACACAAATTCACACAAACCAACTGAAAATTTTCTGACATATAACAGGCACTCAATACATCATTATCATAATAAACTGATGATGTTATGAATATGAAATAAAAGTCAGAGTCCATTATCCTCAGCAAAAATAAACCATATCCAATCTCAAAAATACCAAATTCAGCTGCTGCATTCATCATGTATTAATCTAAATGGATTAAATTAGTAAAAAAAAAGTATAGATTTTATTTCCATGATCCATTTATTTTATAAATGTTGATATAACATTAGTCTATATTTAGGGGAGACAAGTGCTACCAGAGTCTGCATCATAATAATATGGCTTTAGTTTTTTCTAACCACCAGTCTGACAGATATTATTGTTTGTTTTTATATAAACTTGGCAAAATGAAATTAAGAGCTTTCAAGGT